>JAYJMB010047051.1:15431-30432 GCA_036873735.1 Pouteria campechiana
AACATGGACCATCGCTTTTAAAAGTCAAACTTTAGGGTGGTTTGAGAATGAGGAAAGATGTGGGAGAAAAAGAGGAACTTCCCTTTCTCGCTTTGACTTTATCAATCACTTGCTTTTTTGCTTCCTAATTTCATAAAATAATTCACACTTAGGTTGATCTACTCCTTACTCTTTATCTCATCTATTTATCCATTCTTAAACTTATGTACTTTAAAAGTCTTTTGAACGTACACAACATGGACCATCGCTTTTAAAAGTCAAACTTTAGGGTGGTTTGAGAATGAGGAAAGATGTGGGAGAAAAAGAGGAAGGCATAAAACTGAGGAAAAAAAAAAGAAGCCATGTGATATGATAGAGAATAATGAATGAAAATAAAGTAAATAATAACAAAATAAGTAGACTTTTATATAGAAAGATATAAAATAATGATTAAAAATATAAGTAATACTAGAAAAAATGAGAGTTGTTAGATAATTAAGATATCAAATCATATCAAAATATATGTAAAAGAGGATGGAAAATAGTGAAAAAAATTTCACCCTTTATTCCCCATTCTCAAATGCAGCTGAGAAAAAATGTGAAAAAATAGAAGAAAAGTGAAAGAAATAATGTGATGTGGTAGAACATAATAATTAAAAATAAAATGAATCATGATGAAATAAGTAGAATTTTTTGTATAAAAAGATGATAAATAATAATTATAAATATGATAATAATGACAAAAATTAGAGTTGTTAGTAGTTAAAATATCAAATTGCATCAAAAGGTGTGAAAGAGATAGTGGAAAAAGGTAAAAAATTCCACTCTTTTTTATCTCATTACCAAGCACAACCTTTTTGTAAGCTTGGTCTATAGGCTGGATCTACTGAGGCTATCAACTAAGCCTTAGTAGATAAACTCAATCACGGTCTATTGAGACCAAGCTTTTCTGCCTAGCTTCCAACAAAATATTTATAGTTTCTCCTTTTTTGAACTCTTTTCACTCTTTTTTCATAACTTCTAGAAAGCCCCAAATTGCATGAAACTTATTTTATTTTAAAGTAGACTTCAATATCTATAAATTGATCTATTACATGCTTCATAACAACAAGTACAAAGGTCTAGGTAATTATTCAAAATTACATTAATGTTGTTAAAATTGAAATTTATTCTTAAATTAATTTTAATTTTACTATCAACGTAAGTTTTTGATTGAAATGATCTTCAAGGTCCTAGCTAAATATATGATGATAAGATTAATGATTGGGTTGAATTTTATAAAATCATTCAAATTGGAAGGTTGTAACAATTCACTTTAGTAGAGCATTCTCAATCGAAAGTATTTCCCACACATGTACATGTACATATACATACGTACGTATGTATTATGTATGTCTTTCTTTAGTAGTTTCTGTTTCCTTGATTTAATGCTGCTAGATTCTATGAGACTGACTAGCTTTCGATTTTGAATCATACAGGGAGAGGAGAGGATGAGTTAGTCCATGCTATACAACCTCTTTCAATGCCACTTTTGACCCGTAAAATACATTTCTTTCTATCTTTCATTGTTAGATTTTGTTTCATTGATTTGTGTTACAAGATTGTGACTATCTCCTCGATTCTGTATCATACAGGGAGAGGAGAAGATGAGTTGGTCCATGATATGCAGTCTTTTTCTCTCTCTCTCTTGACTAGTAAATTCGATTTCTTTCTTCCTTGCTTTATTAGTTTCTATCTTAGTAGCTTCCTTGATCGTTTCCTTAATTCTGTTTTGTAAAGGTAGAGGAGAGGATGAGTTAGTACATGATATACTGCCTCGGCCTTTTTCTCTCTTACCCGGTAAAACAAATCTCTTTATGCCTTTCTTTAGTTTCATGTTGCGAGATTTGTGATTGTTACCTGATTATGTATCTATCATTTACGGAGAGGAGAAGATGAATCAGTCCATTCTATACAGCCTCTTTTCTATCTCTCTTGCCCAGTAAAATGGACTTTTTTATGCCTTTATCTGTTAATTTCTGTTTCGCCAGTGTCACGTTGGGAGATTCTGTAATTGTCACCTTGATTTTGTATCATATAGGGAGAGGACGAGAGGATGAGTTAGTCCATGCTATGCAACCTCTTTGTACATCATTTTTGCTTGGTAAAGTACATTTCTCTCTCTTTCTTTATTAGTTTCTGTTTCACTAATTTCATGTTATGAGATTATGTTATTGTCTCCTCTAATCTGTTACACACAGACAGAGGAGAAGATGGGTCATTCCATGCCACACAGCCACATCTGCCTCTCTCTCCTAGTAAAATATATTTCTTTCTGTCTTTCTTCATTAGTTTCTGTTTCATTGGTTTCATGCGGCAAGATTCTGTGACTGTCTCCTCAATTCTGTATCAAATAAGGAGAGCAGAGGATGAGTTAGTTGATGATATATTGTCTCTACCTTTGTCTTTCTGCCTATTAAAATAGATTTCTATCTGTCTTTCTTGTATAGTTTCTATTAGTTGGTTTCATGTTGCGAGATTTTGTAACTATGTCCTTGATTCTATTCATATAGGGAGAGGAGAAGATGAGTTAGTCCATGATATGTTGTCTCGGCCTTTGTCTTTCTTGCCAGGTAAAACAGATTTCTCTCTTCCTTTCGTTATTAGTTTTTGCTTCATTAATTTTATATTGCGAGATTGAATCCTGCTTTTGTATTATTCAGGGAGAGCAGAGGATGTGTCAGTCCATACTATACACCCTCCTCCTATGCGTGTCTTCCCAGGTAAAATAGATTTCTTTCTGTCTTTCATTGTTAGTTTCGTGGAATTTTAAGATTCAGTGACTGTCTCCTTAATTCTCCCTCATACAGGGAGAGGAGCAGATGACTTAGTCCATGATATATTGTCTCGTCCTTTGTCTTTCTTGTCCGGTAAAATAGATTCCTTTCTTCCTTTCTTTCTTAGTTTTTGATTCATTAATTTCATATTGCGATTGCGATTGTCTCCTTGATTCTGTATCATTCAGGGAGAGGAGAAGATGTGTCAGTCCACACTACACAACCTCCTTCTGTGTCTGTCTTGCCAGGTAAAATAGATTTCTTTCTGTCATTCATTGTTAGTTTCATGTAATTATCGAATCCAGTGACTGTTTCCTCAATTCTGGGTCATACAGGGAGAGGAGAGGATGAGTTAGTCCATGACATACTTTCTCGTCCTTTGTCTTTCTTACACGGTAAAATAGATTTTTTCTCTGTTTCATTGGTTTCATGTTGGGAGATTCTACGACTATTTCATTGATTTTGTTTTATACAGAAAGAAGAGATGATGAGTTAGTCCACACCATACAACATTCAGGTAAAAGATTTTTTTTCTTCTTTTCTATTAGTTTTTTATACAATTGTTTCATGTTGGGAGATACTGTAACCGTGTCCTCCATTCTGTATCATGCAGGTAGAGGAGAGGATGAACAAGCCCATGCTACATAGCCTCTGACTTGTAGGGTTTTATATCTTGTATTATGCAAAAGGCTAATAGGCATGTACATGTGAGATGAGCTTTAATGAATCCATGTAGGAAAGTCCACTAGAGAAGCTGTCTAATTATATTTTAGTTAGGGAGTTAGTGGGGAAATTCTAGGGTTAAGATATGAGAGTTATCATATAAATCCTAGGGTATTTCTTGGAGAGGGGAGAGAGAGTTATAAGAATGTGTTAATTTGGGGATGTGTGTAAGGCATTCCATGGGATGTGTGGGACATCCAAGGTGTATTTATAACCTATTTTCATAGTGAATTATTATCTCTCTCCCATGGTTTTTCCCTTCTGAGTTGAAGGGTTTTCCACGTAAACTTTGTGTCTCTTATGTGTGTTTGATTATGCCATTGATTTGTATGTATGATCTTATATTTATAATCATGATCTTAGAATTGGTATAGAAGCATGGTAGCAATAGATGATGTCATGGTGGTAATGATTTGCTAGAATTAGATGATTGCTACAGTTTGGGGCAACAAATTGATTGGATGACCAAGATTAGGGCACACAAATCTAATGGTGCACAACAGCTGATTTGCTGGCGATGATAGCGCTAGTAAGGCAATGGCTAGTTGGCATGCATTAGCTAGCGTGAAGCAAGAAGACAAATGGGTATTTTAACCGAACTATGACCAGAAGCTCTCACGGCATCGAGAAGCAACAACGGAGATGACTGTTATAGTAGTGGGTTTCTGTTGTGTTGGCTTTGAGGAAGAAAGATGGTTGCGTCAGGATTGAGCACTATCGGCGATGAGCAGTGATGGAGATGATAGATCCCATTGCTAGGTTGTTAGTGGGTTTCACGAACAACAAGGTTAGAGGTGGCAATTCCTTCATAGGCAACAACTTTTCCCAAACTTCAATGATTAGACAACAAGATCTAGTGCGACAACTCATAGGAGGTCAAAACGGAGAGGTTGTTCCGATGGACAGGTCTGATCGACCATCCAACGGTGGCAGCACAACGTGGCAACGATATTGGCAATGTAGATAGGGGTGCAACTTAGGTTATTCGAGATAGGGTTAAGGTCAAACCTAACCCTAACTTAAGGTCTAAAACCTTAACCCTAACCCTAACCCTAACCCTAACCCAACCCTAATTTTAAAACTTCAACCCTAACCCAAATTCAATAAGTTGGGTTCAGGCTGAATTTGGGTTACATGAATAAGTAAAAAAATAATTATTTATTTTCAACATTCAATAATATTAAAATAAAATTAATCCATCATATACTTAAAATTTATATATCTAACATCAAACTAAAGTTCTAAATAATAAATAAGATAATAATTTTATCAAGTAGCTAAATAAAACACAAGTTCAAATAATACTTAATTAGGTCCAATAAGATTTTCAAAAAAGACATGGAGATAAGGATGAAACTAAGGACATAAGATCAACTAGAGGAAAATACGCTTGTACTAAAAATAGAGATAAAGATCATGGGAATGAAATAAGATTGGTAGGTCATTTGTGTTTCACAAAAAAAAATTTAAAAAGAAGGAATAATGTAATATGAATTATGAGAAGCAAAAAATATATAGTTTTTAATTCAGTAACAAATAATATGCAATCCAGGTGGGTTTTGGGTTGGGTTGTCATCAACCCAAACCCAACCCAAATTAAAATTTGGGTTCAGGTTAACACAAATTAGAATTTGGGTTCGCGTTTCCATTAACTCAAACCCTTAAAAATGTTGGGTTGAGTTCGCGCGGGTTCGAGTTAACCCAACTCAAGTTGCACTCCTAAATGCAGAGGCAACTAGGGTTTTTTTGTAGAGAAGATTATGCATCAGATTTGGTGCATTGAGGTGTACTAAAGCAGTACATGTGCGTCTCATTTTGGGTAATCCCAAAGTTTTATTTAGGTGCTCCAGGTGTCGATTTCTATGTTTTTAGGCATTGCAAACATGATGTCAGGGTCAAATTAGGCTGATTATGCTTCGATGATGTTAATGATTGGTTCAATGATGTAGACAAAATTGTACCTGAAGTCGATTCCATAAAATTGGAGTTTGATCAAGGGATAATTAGTTACTTCTCCCGGCATAAATTTGGCAAAAGAGTGGTTGAGAAGATAAAAAAAAAATGTTAGAAAACTTCAAGATAAAGGGCTATTCATTGAGGCAGCTGCAAGCCCCCACCAACCGCCTATACAACAAGTGCCCAAACAACTTTAACACCAAATCACTTCTTAGGAAACACTGGAGGAAATAACACAAACCTTGTCCAATGAGGAGATTCGTTGTGTGTGTGTTTATGGTATGGGTGGGATAGGCAAAACCACTCTTATAAAAGCCATATATAACAAGTTTATGTGAGAACTTAGGCGAATGTGATAGTCAATAAACTACAATGCAATAAAGATTTATGTGGAAAACCCCTTGAATGGGAAAAAACTACGGCAGAGAAGGAGAGTTTCAATATATCAAAGATTGAGTACAATCAAAGAAAGAGAAAGAGAGAAAGAGTATAACAAATGAGAATTCTCCAAAAATACTAGACCTCTCTCTCTATATAAATAACATGTATTTATAGAAAAATCCTATTCTCTTTTAGAATCTCATGTGCATATGGATTTTCCTAAAATAGCTTTGCGCAAATTTACCAAAATTTGTCCATACACAAAATTGTCAAAAATTCATCTGTACGGATCTTACCGCTGGCACTGCTAGCATTGGATTTGACGCCACCGGCGCCCCTTCGCTATCCACGATCCGTACCGCGGGGGCTCCGCTGTCCACACCCTCGGGGATATCGTGGTGGGCTACGAGATTAGGCCTAGTGACTTAATCTCTTCACTACCACTATAGATCTCCATGAAAAATTCATGTTTGTCACGTCGCGAGATTTTTGAACTAACCAAAACAGAATTCGGGTCACCATATGCTAAGAATTTATTCAAACTAGACACTTTGACCAGGTGATTTGGTAAGTATATCTAAAGACCTTAACTTGCAAGTCATCTAACAAAAGATTGGAAACAAGCTAGAAGTGGAATTTCATGGTTATGAAGGCATGGAAGAGAGGAGGGACAGGTTGTATGCTCGACTGAGTAATGTCAGATATATGCTTATCTTAGATGATCTATGGCAAGCATTGCCTTTGGATCCAATTCCACAGCCAAACAAGCAAAATCGCTGCAAGATCACAATAACTACTCTCTTAACTGCTGTCAGTAATGCAATGGAGGTTGATAGAAACATCAAGGTGAATACACTTACTAGGGAGGAAGCATGGAATTTGTTCTGCAACAAAACTGATAGTGTCATTCTTTTATATTAGACCAGTAGCAGAAAAAGTTGTTGCAGAATGTGGTGGTTTACCTCTTGCTATCAAAATAGTAGGACGTTCTATGCGTCACAAGGATAAGAAAGAGTTGTGGGAGGATGCACTAAGGTCAATGAGAGCACCAGAATTTTCTGAAGTGCCGGGCATGGAGCGGGAAGGGTTTCTTCCATTGAAACTAAGTTATGACTACTTAGAAGACCCTAAGATCCAGTCATGCTTCTTGTATTGTTCTCTGTATCCAGAAGTTTATGACATACCTACAAGAGAGATGTTACGAACTTGGGCTTGTGAAGAAGGGTCGATAGATAATGTCAACAGCATGGATGAAGCATTAAAAAAGGGCAGAGTATCCTTGAAAGGCTGCAGGATGCTTGCCTCTTGGAGGTAGGGAATTGGGAAATGGTGGAAGGGTTTGACAAAAAGCGATGCGTTAGGATGCATGATTTGCTCCGGGACTTGGCTATGTGGATTACTTCTTCATCGTCAAGCTTCCAAGCTACAAAATTCCTCGTGAAATCTGGGGATGGACTAGAGCAACCACCGGAGGAGTAAATGTGGGAAGGTATGAGAAGAATTTCCTTTATGCACAACAAAATAGATGAACTTCGAATTATGCCCAAATGTCCTAATTGGTGTCTTTGTTCCTTGCTAGCAATGAGCCGTTGGTTAGAATTCATGATAGGTTTTTTTCATCGCATGCCCAAACTTCAAGTTCTTGATCAACTTCAAGTTCTTGATCTAAGTAACACTGGTATTAAATTGCTGCCCCCGTCCTTATCTCTGTTGGTGAATCTGCGTGTGCTGGTTATACGTAGTTGAAGAAATTTGCGAGATCTGCCACCGGTGAGAGATCTCAAGGAACTCCAGCTTCTAGATCTCTGCGGCACTCCCATAAAAAAAAATGCCACAAGGCATTGCACGCCTGGGCAAGCTCAAGTGTCTGGATCTATCACATATGAATGTGCCCTCCACAGTCCCCTGCAACATGATCTTGGGACTGACATGTCAGGAGAATCTAAGGCTGTATGGAGAGAGGCAGATGATTGGTGTGGATACTTGGAGGGAAATAGCAACATTGCGAAGTCTGGCTTCCTTACGAATTTGGTTAAAAGGTATTGAAGCCTTCACAGCATATGACATGAAGCATCCAATATGGTCACGTTTGAGCAGATTCCATGTTGTGTTTGGTCCAATTTTGAGAGGACAGTACACTTTTCTGATTGCCAAGGTTTCCCGAGTAAAATTAAGACCCTGGTAGGAAAAGTCGAGGAATTACGAGTGAAGAGATGTCAAGGCTCCAAAAGTGCTTCTCAGATAATTGGTGATCCCAAGAGCTTAAAATGGTTTGCATTCCACGAAGCTCAAGGTATGAAATGCGGTATAAAGTGGATAGAGTTGGGAGAAAATAATGCATTGGACCGTCTAGAGGAACTGCGTTTCGAGCTTTGCCCCACCTTCAGAAGGTGTTTGATGGTGGACCGCCAAAAGGCTTTCAACAACTAGGAAAAATGCATACATATCAATGGTTGTCCCAAGTTAACATGCACCTTCTCCTCTGGCATTCTCCAACGTCTGCATCGGTTAGAAGTGCTTCATGTACTGAATTGTGAAGGAATTGAGGAGATAGTAGCAGGCGAGCCTCTTCCCGATAAGCTGCTGCAGAGATTGTCATATTTGTTTCTCCGGAGCTTACCCAAGTTGCTGATAATTTGCAGCCAGCAGCTTTCATCTATGTACCATGTCCGAATGGTTGATTGCCCTGAGCTAAGGAGTCTCCCCGTCTTATGCTCTAGCATACAGGAGATACATGGCTATATCAGAGGAGGCAAAGAATGGTGGGAAGGAATGGAGTGGGAAGATGAACACTCCAAGTCCCTCTACTCCACTATTTATCAATTAAGCAATAATACAAGCTGGTACCGTAGAGGTAAAATAAACCTTTTCCTTGCTTTATTGGCTTTTGTTTCACGGGTTTCCTGTTGCTAGATTTTTATTTTTATTTTTTTTTGTGTGTGTGTACCTTCTCCTTCTCCTCAGCAGTACGTTAATATACAGGGAAAATATACGTGGAGGAAGCTTGAGAGATGGAGGAGGACTATGAGGAAGTTTGAGAAGTGGAGGCAGCTTCAGATCTCAGAGTAACAGGAAGAAGCTTCTTTCCCTCTCTGGAGGTAAAACAGATTTCTTTCTTTCTTCCTTTAATAGTTTCTATCTTTTGATACCCATCTAACCTGACTGGGATTCCAAACCAGTTGCCATAGCAAGACCGTAACATGAAATCCATCCAACTGTTTATGCTAGGCATTCTGGTGGTGCGTGCCAATCAACGGATGCCACGTTTGGGTAAGTGTCATTTTCATGCAGGAGATATTCAAAAACGAAATGGGCAGAATCTCATGAGATGAAATATTGAACACTTTGCCAGCAGAAAACATAAAGATTTATCTTCTGTAATTTTTTAATTACACGATTTTGATATGGAGCATGGTTTCTTTCTATACAGGCCCTAAAAAGTGAGTTGTATCATTGCTTTTGGGAATAATCTAATTCTTTCAAACTACATTAAATATTGTATGTGTTTTAAATATAAAAAATTGTTAATATAAAATATTTAGATGGATCATATAAATTAATAACAACAAAAATTAATAGTCTATCGTTAAAATTATCAAGTAATCCATTTTATATTATTAGAAATAATCTTTCTTTGCTAGATTGACCCTATTAATGCAAACAATGATTGGACGGTTGATGAATGATTGGGGATTCTATAAGGATTTTTTTTCTTTATATGTATAGAATATTTTAATGCAATTTATTGATGCTTGTGCTGGCCACTGCGTGGGGTAGGAACGTGTGTCTCGCCCATGGCAGCAGTAATTATTGTTGCCGCGTTCGACTGTTTGTGAAATCTATGAAACGGCGGAACAGAGATATGTATAATTATACATTTTTGGTACGTTGCTTGTTGAATGAAATCCTACACAGAGACATGGGTTTAGTTTATTGAAACTTCCATATGGACTTTCCTTTCAGACATGGGTCGATGTTAGAAGCTCTGGGTTTGGGTCTGTTTGGAAATCCAATTTACAGATGGGAAGCCTTTATGCGTGGTATCCCAATGGCTGGAAAAAAAATTCAGGCCATGGTAGTGATGGAAGCTTCCAATCGTTGACAGGGATGGAACGTGGATCCAAAATAAATTTTTGCTAGCCATGGTGGGCTGCGATTTTCCATACGTTTGATCGTTGGACCACGCTGGAAAATCATGTTATAAAGGGATAACCATGGCTTAATTGCCATTATAATACAACACCTAAATGGCCTAAATAATTACTCAGTTCAATGCAAATTAAGTGGACAACTAGATTCTACATTAATGGTGTTTGGGGATAGAATTTAATGCAAAATTTCATTTGATTAGGTTGTTATTTTGGAGAGAATTAAGGCTTCATTAAAAGGTGTAATTTGGGGTGTAAGGGCTATATGCAAATTACTCAATTCATTAAGGTAAGCAAGTGTTTTACTTTCAACTTGAATTGAACAGTTTAATTTCTAATTTTGGATACTGAATGTTTAATACAATATGACATGTCATATTGTGGTTTAATTAGGTTTTGTTTACTTGGTTCAATCATATTTAATGTCTTAATTTTGCATATGTGATTTTCATTAAGAAAATATTAAAAATAGATGGTAAATTGAAATGTAACAGGACATGTGTATTATATGAAATTGTCTATTTAAGTACCCATCTTGAGTTTGATTAAAATCATATAAAATGAATTGATTTTGCTAATATAAAAATATGAGGTTATTTTAAATATGTTGAAAAATAAATATGAAAATTTTTAAAAAATAATTCGATCGTTTGATGGTCCAAAAAAATCAGAAAAATAAATACCCAAAATTTCGCCTACTGCCCATTTTACCAATTTTTGTTGATTTTTGTATTATATTTTTAGTTCCGTCAAATTAAGTTATTTTGACCTGAAATGTTTACTCAAATTCAACTATGTTATTTTTAATCTACAAAAAAATTTGTGTATGAAAAGGAATAGGAACATTTCATATATAATTTTTATTTTATATTTTTGTATTTGATTTTTAATTTATCAATTTAAATTATTTTTATCTGAGATTTTGGTCGTACAATTTTGATACTATATGTAATTTACAAAAGAAATTTTAGGTCAAACATAGATGGATAAATTAGAACATAAAGAATTTTATTTTATGATTTTTGTATATATATTTTAACCTTGGGAGTACGGGTATTTTTGGTTTTTGGTGTCTGATTGACACGGAGCCCTATGTGCCTCATTTATTCATTTTATAATGGTCATGGGGCCCACATGTATCCGCCATATGGCGAAGAGTAGCCTGGTTGGACAGGAGGTGGTTGTATGGGCAGCCAGTGTGGCCAGGCGCTATTATCGGCCTAGATAACCTATATTCTTCGATTTGACCTGAGTAGCTTGCGTAGGCGTGTTTAGTGGTGAATTGATACTCTTATGAGACAACGAGGGTGGGGTACCACTATATACAGTAGTGTATCTGTGTGAGCCTGATAGTCTTCTAGCCGAAGTGCCGGGATGAACCCGAAGCACTGCAGAGTGAAAAGGTACTGTTTTAGATTTGGTATGCCTCCCGGGGTAGAGTATATGGATGATAGTGGAATGGTGTAATGGTGTAGGAGATGACCATGTATTATGGATTGACAGATAAACATGACAGTGTTCAACGGTATCGATGTATTAGTATACGTGCTGACTATGTTTAGGATATCACTATGATTATGTGTATAATATGATTAATAAAATATTAATGGCAAACTCTAATGAACCTGACAATCTAATTGACTACGACTCATGCATATTGCATGGTATGTTTTACCTGGTTGTATAGTTGTTCATTACTTTATTTATTGTTGTTCATATTATATTTACAGTCGTTTATGTTTGTTTACCTGCTTACTGAGTTTTGCTTAGACTCACCTTTTTATTTAAATTTTTAGTTGTCAAGCTAAAGGATGGAGCCCAACATGGTGCTGGGGCTTGCGATAGGATTATGTAGTGACCACATTGAAGACACTAATTCATTTCGCAATGTAAAATTGATGTATATTAATGTATTTTAATAGTGAATGATTGTATAACATGTAATATTATCCAGATGTATAGTATATCATTTTATGGTATGGATATATATGGTTTAACAGTTATAGTATAATGTACCCGATCTTGGTCTGTGGGTGCTGTGAAAATTTGTGTCGTAGAGGTGGCAGATATATATATATATATAATGTATAGAAAATTGTAGGGCCTAAAGGTGACCATATTATATTTGTATCTTTGAAGTGTATTTAATATGTAATTATTATAGGTTAGCATGTTGTATATAGGAAAACGGTGGTAAATCAGGGAAGACTCTGTCGAAATTTCCTTTGATCTTACCACTAGTGATGCCCAGGGAGTCGGGGCATTACAATTGAATACATGATAAAGATTTTGTTTTATTTTATGTTTATAAAACTTTTGAATGGATATAATTCATGAACATATTCTTGAAATAAAACACTATATATATATATTTTTTATTTTTTTTTGTTGCGAGTGTGTTTAGATATTTTCATGTATTATGTTGCATCTAAAGTATGATAGATCTTGAGAGACTTGCCCTAAGATTCAGGATTGCATTAATTATTACATTTTTTAATTTGGATTGTGACAGTATTTATCATTATGATTATCATACATCTAAGAAGCTTCATAATATATATATATATATATATATATTATAATGTAGTCCATTACAATATTTAAATATTAATGTATTAAATCAATCCTTAAAAGCATTAATTTAGTCCATTACTAATCTATGCAAAAAATATGTAATGGTTAACATAAGATAAAAAATAATAAAAAATATTGATTTTTTGAATTATGCTATTAATAAACTAAATTTTTATCTAATAATATATATATAATGAATTAGATTTTATATTATATGTTGTAGTTCATAATATCTTAAATAGTAAATATCTAATATACTAAAGTGATTCACGATGAATTAAAAGGTCTAACCACTTTTTTTTATGGTTGAAATCATGTATTATTCCAAAATTGATACTATACCATGCATATAATATAGTTTAGTCAATATATTTTATCATCTTGAAGCACAAAATGTAATTTTTAATCATTCAATATGGTTCATATGACAATCTTGGCAATAGATCATTGGTTTCCGCCACCGGACTTGTCCATCCGGTCTTATACTCTGTTAAGACATAAGAGTTATTTAAAATTAAATTATTAAAATGAATCCAAGAAAATTTCATTAATGATTACTGGAAATCAAAGTTTAAATTGGTTTTTCTCTAAAATTACAATTAAATCATTGGAATGTTAGGGGAAAGGTGAAAGAATTTCATATTTTATTAAAAAAGTAATCAATGACATAACCTTAAAAGAAAGAGGAAATTTTTAATATATCTAATAAAATATTTTAATATAAATTTGGTGCGTGTGAGTAATATGAAGATTACCTGCCTTCCATTGGACCGCCAGTTGTCCCTCTCTCTGCTCACTGAAATTGCTCATGCCCCCAACTATACACGAATATCATAAACATGTTATTATTTGAATCTGAACCATCAAGTAAACTCATAGCCCATCTTCCGATTTAACCGTTCCAGCTATCAAACTCACCCATTATCTAACCAAACATCCCACAACTCTGCCAGCCAATCATTAAAGCCTCTAACAGATGTGACCGTCTTTCTAACCCATCCATCCAGGTGCACAGCCACTTGCCTTTACAAATTTGCTGTTGTACTTGCACTTTTTCTACTCCTGAAGAAATTGTAATCGCCTACAATAGAAACTCGCTACTATTCAGCTATACTGTTTTCATAGATCCTTCCTCTCAGCTGCGCTATTCAACAAAATTGCTATTCTACTTTAGCTACAAGCACTGTTAGCAGTTGGAGTCTCATGAGGTGACAGAACCTTCCCATGCTGCTACTCATCCCGAATCGCTGATCCTCATGCGAAATCTTTTCTTTTATTTATTTTTTCTCCTGAAAGATGCGTAAAAGAACACCAGGGTTTTGGAATGGGGCAGGCGAAATGGGAAAAGAGAAAACGCTTAGAAACCTTAAAATCCAACTGGCAGTTCAGTTGTCTAAAAACCATTTTTATGTAGTTGAGCATGTTGGGAACTAACCATTCAGAACCTCTGCTCCAAGGGGTTGCAAGAAATTGGAATGGATGCTTGACTATTCTACAATAACTCGGCTAGAAAGGCTGGACAAAGTTTGATGTTTGGATTCATATCCAAACCATTGGAGAAGGGAATAACAAATTGAAGGGGAAATAAACAGAGTCCAGAATTGAACTCATTATTTAGTGGATAGCGGGCTTGAATTTAGTGAAATTGTTTCCTCCATCACAACCTTCTGCCCTGCCTAACGATTGAGAGTTCATAATCTTGCACGCTGGGGCATGTGTAATAGATGGTAAAGGTTGTTATATTTGCCCGCTGTATGAACAGCAAGCTTGTCTTGGAACACGAAAACTATGTACAAAGCATAAGCAGGACTCTGATTTTCTTTTTCTCCCCAAATGGCAAGATTTTTTAGCTCAAAATTGGAAGGACTCATAAGAAACAGCTGAAAGGCAAAGCGACAAAATGTCCTCTACAAATAATCAGCTCCATTTGCTGGCCAGACGATCCAAGGCAAAAGCATAGTATAGGTCTAATTTGTATAACTTAAATTAATTCGGACCACCGCATATTATATATCCTTGAGCAGAAGCTGGTGTATCAAAATCCCACTTTCCAAATGCCACCGCAGCAGGAGTTTCTTGTTTGCACGACTTGCTTTTATTTTCGCTCTGCATTTTGACTTTTATGCAAACGTAGCATTTTGACTGTTATGCAAAAGTATGATGGGACAATTACCTGACAGTGAACAGAAAACCCAAATAGGGCTCTCCAACATTGTTACCAAACCTATCTTCATCTTCTCCTTTTTCTGCAGCCTTGCCAATTAGAGCAGGAAAACGGTTACTGAAAGTCCGCTGAACTGATCAGGTTCTTCTACATCCCTTTTCTTCACCTCATTCGTACTCCTCTCTCTCTCTCTCTCTCTCTCTCTCTCTCTCTCTCTCTCTCTCTCTCTCTCTCTGCTTTTATGACTGAAAGAAAAAAGA
>JAYJMB010047062.1:4507-26536 GCA_036873735.1 Pouteria campechiana
CCAAATATCAAGACCAAGCTCGCTTATCGTTGCCTGTGAGATTAATCAAAAAATAGAAAAAAATCATTTCAATATATATCTTCACTTTTTTAATACGATATTTACCGACTTCGATCTTCACTTTATTTATATTTTTCTACAAAAAATTGTTTTATTTTACTGCTGTTCACTTCTATTATATTGCCAGCGCCTCTTTCATTTTCAAAGTTTATTCTTTTTTTTTTTCATTTTACGCACCGGCCAACCTTCAAAAAAGATAATACCCTTCACATGAATATTGGGAGAGTCGTGACGTAGAAGCCATGCTTCCTGCCAAAAAAGGGGTTTGGTTATTCTGTGCCGCTAATGGTTCCGCTTTATTGCCGTTCATTCCTAACATCCTCTATCTGTTTTCGCTGTGTAATTTCTATGGGTGCCCCTAAGTTTTTACCCAAATTGCCTCCAATACCATATAATTTTGCTCGTCGGTAGACATGTCCCCAACATTTGCTTCATCTTGCATGAACATCAGCGACATCATAGCGAGCCAGGAAATGCCCGTTAAATTAATAAATGGCATCAAAATTGATGTAATTTAACAAAGAGGATCCTAAAATTTTAAAACCCTGAAACCTTGAAAACAATTTAATTTTTATTTTCATAAAAATAGAAGAGATTTTTCCATTTCGTACAACTATTTTCAATTTATACTTTATTTTTAAATCTTTAATTAAAATTTATAACATC
The DNA here is from genome assembly GCA_036873735.1 of Pouteria campechiana. NCBI lineage: Eukaryota > Viridiplantae > Streptophyta > Magnoliopsida > Ericales > Sapotaceae > Pouteria > Pouteria campechiana. The sequence continues at coordinate 5,234 of JAYJMB010047062.1, forward strand.
TTTAGATGTTTTTTTCTTTTGGATTATGAGATTTTTATGGGTTTTTTTCACTATTCAGATCGATTTTAATGTTTTTTACTAATTTAACGTTCATTCTTTTACAGTGGCATCTGGGGTATTTATGAAATATGGAACAGACCTTGAAAGTCCGAGCAAAGTTACGAGAGAATAGATTCAACTCAGGGCTGCCTATGAAAATTAATGATTTTTCGTAAGTTGGACGTGCTTGGCTGACGGAAGTAAATTTTAATGGATGCTACGTTTCCTCCGGGAGGTTATTTTGTCAGCTGCTCGCACAACTAAAGACAACGGCCGTGCATTTGCACGTTGTTAATGGGGGCTCAAACCGCCCTACTGCTGCTGTCTACGTCCCTGGTTGTGACTTGCGAGTCTCGTGATGCTCGACCAACTTTGGAAAGCAGCACGCAATAAATATGGAAAATCATGTCAGCCATGAAATTAAAAAATAATAATTTACGAAACAGCAAAGTTTTTTGAAAAATACATGCCTAGTCGATCTTGAAAATTAAATTTTTTTAATAAGAGTGCGTTTGATAATAAGAGAAAAGGGTATTTTTTTGGTTTTTCCACTATTTTTCTATATTACTGTTAATGAGATTTGCCATCCTAATTACCTAATAGCCCCTATTTTCTTTATTATTATTTGATATGTATTTTATTTTAATTTACTTTTTTTAATTATCATCTCCTATCACATTGTATTATATTTCTTTTTTTTAAGGATTTTTTTCACGTATCTTCTTCTTTCCCGAATGCACTCTAAAATTCTTTACCTCATCTAATGATTCATAATCAGGTGGGCATATTAAAATCATTCCTTCAAACTTTTAATTCACCAAGGCTCGAAATTTAGTGTGTATGTGTATATACAATTCTTCAATGTTCTATCCACCTATACGAAATTTAAGAGCTACCTGATTAACTTGCCAGCTACGGGGGGTGGACTTTGTCGAAGTAGCGATTTGCGGCCGGAACCGTGAGCTGTCCAAGTCAAACTCCTTGTTAGTCTTGGAAAAGGATTCCCGGCGCAGCAGCGGGTTCGTCGAGCTAGAGGCCCCTACTCAAGGGAAAGCAACCAAAATCTATATTTCGATATCCTTTGATATACTTAAACATTATATTTTCTCTAGTTCACTAAATCTATCTAAAATTCATATTTTAAGCCTGTTTTTAATGAATAATATCGATACAATGAAATCAATTGCTAAGATATTAAACGTGAATAGTCTGTTGTTGGAATCACGTACAAATTATATTTTTTGTATAGAGTATTTTATTAAAAATATAAGAATAATAGAATGACTAAATTCTATTTTCCCACCGAGTAGGCTGTGAAAATAAAGATTTTCACACAACTATTTATTCCTTCTTTATATGAATAAGTTATCTAAAAGTTAAAATTTCCACTTTCACATCAACACATGTTGTTTTATATACATTTTACATGTTTTACTTTTTATTTATTGTTTATCTTTCTTTCACATATATTCCCATTCATGGTTTGGTCAGTTACAACGAACTTTTGCATCAATATGTGCTGTTTTATATCCATTTTACATGTTTTACTTTTTATTTGTTGTGTATCTTTTTTTTCACTTCTATTCCTATTTGCGTAGGGTATTAAGGGCTGGGAATTAGGGGCTGGTTAGTTACATAGAACTGGATGAATTTGCACTAATTTACTTGAAGATTTGATTTTCTAGAACCTGATTTAATACATATCTTTCATGAAACCCTATATTTCCATCACCACCTCTAAGTAACTATTTTAAATTTATTCACTTTGCAATGATAACATTCCCATTTTATTTATATAATTTTTCTTTACATTTCAATTATATCATTTTACATATACCCAGTGGTTTAGCCCCTTGTAGCAAGTACTCTCTCATGAATTGAATTTATAAATGGTCACACGTCTCCTCGTTAGTTGATTTTTTCTCAACTATTTCATTAAGTATCATCTTAATTTCTAAATGGCCATTCATGAACCTTAATTACTTTACTAAATTGTTTATTTTGTGAAACAATAAAAAATGCATTTTCTTACATATGGGAACTGGTTCTAGACTTCTTACGAGCTAAGAACAAATATTTTTCTATTATTTATAAAAGAAGAAAGTGTTGAAAAAAAAGATAAAGGCATCCGTTCAGAATTATTCATAAATGCTATGGTCCATTTGGGTGTAATAAAAAGAACACGTAATAAAAATGGGGTGTAATAGATGCCCCTTTATGTCTTTTGATATTAATTTAACACATTAAGTGATTTCAACAAACTTATTTTTTTGTCATTATCTATATTTTTAATTTTTAATTTTTATATTTAAAAATTTGATTTTGCTGATATTATCATCCATTACACTTTTCCATCACATCATATTTTTTTTATACTATTCTATTATATTTTATTCAAATAGACCCTTAGTAATTTATAGTTGGTACATGGCCATTTTGAAATTCAAGATAGTACTATAAATGGGCCAATTTAGAAAAAAAGGAAAGGGTTGTGCCCAATTTGAAATTACTACAAAAACTCAGTGTTGATGTGGGAAATTTCACAAAATAAGCATTCTAACATGGACGATGGCTTAGCAGGCCGTGTCAGGGAATTGGGCCGGATTTGTAGGTGCGTAATGAGCATTCCCTTAGTTTGGGCCCGAAACTTTACCTTAGATTCCGAAGATGAAGATTTCACTCATCGGACGATTACCCATCCAAAAGAGCGATCTGGCTCGCCAGAAAGGCCTCAAATGCTCAGCTTGTTCCAATCAACGGCTCAGATAGCGCAACTAAAAATTTCAAGGCATTCGGTCCAAGTTAACGCCCGCCGCGCGCCTTCCTTTTCGTGAATGGCATTTCCGTAATTTAGTTAAGATCCACCCACCTCTGCTTCTTTTTCTTCCATACGAGAGCAGCGGGGAAGCGAAGCATCTCTTTACGGTCCCACACCCTTCCTGCAATTCTTCTGCCAACATCAGATTGTCAGAAACAGCGAACTGCTAAAGGCGGCGAAAACCAAAGAAGATACAGGACTTTCTTTACCGCATACGGAAATGCCCGATTCAATTTCTTAGGTTCATTTTTCTTAAGGTCCCCATTCAATTCAGCTAAATCTTCATGCAAAAACCATCATTCTTAATCGCCTGTGATTTCCCGCAGCTTTTGGTTCCTTTTCAAATTAGATTTCTCCTTGGAACATCTTGCTGTTTGGATACCTTAGAAGAATTACCTCGAGTTCGAGTTGTTTTCTTTATTGGATGAATGCTAGGGTTGTGTTCAGCGTTGGATTTTATGGAGCTTTGTTACTGTCTTTTATTTCTTTAACATTGGATTAGAAAGCGATTAAATTGCGAATAACCAACTTAGTAAACAGAACTTAGACAAAATTTTAGTTGTTACCATCACTAGTGAGCCGCATTTTGAATGGTTTCTATTTTCTTCTTTGAATGAGGTGTAACAGTTCGGTATACAGCATATAGGTGGATGTATGTGAAACCATCCATTTGGGTTTTCACGGGTGCATGAACTGTTTGGTTTTCAGGGAAGTTGGGTTATGGACTATTAGTCGATTGCATATTGTCAGGCTCAGCTAGCCGTGGATATGTTACTTTCGATTGGTTGTCCGGCGATTTTTTCATCAGATGCTTTGAAACATAAAATGGACAGTGGTATTTGTCAGAACGTGGAAGAATGTTTGGCAGCATAACTGAAGCTCTGCATGTGATCCTTGGTGATACTAATTCATCCAGTGCTTGACCATTGATAGGCAGATGTGGGATTCTTTAACTTGGTGGTGGCATGTGTGGAACTTAGCAAGGTACTTCAAATGTCAATGGATGCAAGTTGTCAGCATGTGCACCCAAGACCTTAGAAGTATGGTTATGGTCAGTTTAAATGTATCAGAGCAACTGAAGATCGAATGGATGTTCATATATTACATTTTCTGTCTTCATTACCCCATGCATATGAATGAATTAGAGTATTTTGCATGCACACATCACATAATTGACAATGTGATGGCAGGATATCTGTGACTACTTGTCCAAATGTCATTGGGATGCTGTGCATGAAGGAGTTAACAAACCATAGGCATGTATATTGCAAGACCACCAAATAGAAACAGCAATTTACCAGCATGCTGCTAAGTTAGTAAAAGTTGGCCTATCCACGTGGGGTGCTGTGGTCATAGACCCTTGATGCACATGCATGATATATATATATATATATATATATTTTCGTCATATTGCTATTTTTAATTGCTAGGACCATATCACAAGCCACCGCGAAAAAAAGTTAGGGAATAGGGATGACATTCAGAAGAGGTAGTCATAAATGAGTTGATGGTATATGTTTAGTTAGCAAGTTAGCAAGTCAAGCATTATAAAACTTTAGCTTCATTCTTGGGTGTTAGAAAGTGACTTGGTGGATTCATTAACTAAGTTAGAATAGTGTGTGCTAAATACGTGAAAAGAGCAAACTCAAATTATTGCCAAAGCGACTAGTCTAATGGCCTCCAAAAATTGGAAATGATTTTAAGTTCTTTAATTATGGTGGCTCACCAGAAAATTTCCCCAATTTTGTGGTCTATTCTTAGCATGAGAGAAATGATCTTTTGAACAGCTTGGATTATGCAATAGCCCTCATAGCATAACAGATAATTTGAATTATTGTTTCAGTACAACAAATAGTTTAACTTTGAAATATTCATAAGCTTGAAATATCCATAAGTTGGCGCAGAAAATGATTAATCATGCCCAATTTTTTAACATCTTTCCATGAGATGCAGTACTACCTGACATGACAGGAGCATGTTTTAGGTCATGCGATTTATTTGGTGGGCTCTAAAAAAAGGGAGGTTTATTTTATCAGAGCAGCCCACCAATGGATATTTTACCGTCATGCTGGAAATACTTTTTTCAGAATGATGTGAGAACTACTTCAATTAAGCTCCTTATTAAAGAGTTCATCTTATTCCTAATTTTATTCAATAAACAACTCACCACATTGAGCCCAACTTTTTCTGAGATCTTTTGTGGGACTTAGCGGTAGATCCAATGTGTGTATTTCAACATAACTCTTCACAACCTATCTTTTGGATGATGTATATCATCTCTTGGACCCCTTAATGAGTAGATCACGAAATTTGGATAATAAGGAGTTCACGATTTTTACATAAGTAAATAATTGATGGTGTTGGTTTCACACACTGACAATAATGCTAGCTTAACCTCTACTTGAGTGTTTTCTGGGTCTATAGTGGTAGATCCTAGCTATCGATAAGATACAACACCTCATCATAAGATTAACACCAATTCTAGGTAGCAACTGTTCATCTAGTGGCCTGTGAAGTTAGAGAATGTTCATGAGTTTATCTTTGGAATGGCAGACTTGATGATTATTTCAGCATGCTTTTAGCAAACAGGGCCCTTTGATGAATAGTTCACCATGTGCACAAGTTGGTTCAATTGAACAACTTGTATCTGATTCAGTTGAATGCATATGTAATTTCTCTTTATAATTTTTTTCTTTTTATATTTTTTGTGGTCCTGCTATAAGGTGCAGCACCATATGACATGTCCACAACCCAATGTGTAGGTCAATCTGTTAATTTGATGATCTCCAAAATTAATAGATCTTTATGAGGTTTGCTTTGGATTGAAGTGGTCCACCTGATGAATCTATCAGCTTTTTGTTCACAATCTATTCTTAAAATGATGTGGGCATCTTCTAGACAACTCAAATCACATGGTTGGCCCCATAAAATTTTTTTAGCATTCATAAGTTGGGCTAATTGCAGAAATGGAGCATATCGGACATTTGAATGGAGATGGCAACAAAGATACATGGCCTAATATTGTAGGATAGATTTTGATATGTGGTTGAAACAGTTTATATAGAAGTGTTAGTTTGCAGTCTTCTATTCGCATGGCACTTGTGAAATCTGAAATGTTGAGCTGCAAGAATACTGGGTTTAAGCGATCCTAGTTGTAGGGAGGTGAATATTAAATTTGCAGAAAGGCCTTAATGCAACAAGATTATTTCTTCACTTCTTAGTTGTAAAAAAGAAAACTTTCATTCATCTTCCATCTGCATTGCTAATACTCTCATAAGTTTTTTTTCCTGTCTTAGATAGTTTATTTAAAGAAAACTTTTATTCATGTTCCATGTGCATTGCTAATACTCTCATAAGTTTTTTTTCCTGTCTTAGATAGTTTATTCATGTGGTTGGTTGAACTTATATTATCTCATTTTCTTTTGCTTCTTCTATAGGGTTTGAATGTTGGGGCATTGTGTGGTTTTGTGAGCCTGAAGGGGACTGAGACTAAGTTCTTGGTCCCCGGTGGATGATTGCAACTTGATGTGCAGCCATTAGAGGAGAGAATGGGCACTGACCTTTTGCTCAGCTCTTTTCTTGGGCTACCCCTACAAAGATCTGCCAATTGCAGGAACTACACTACCCTTTCAAGACGGAAGTTTGGATGTAAGAATTTCTTGGATATTTTATGTGAAAGGGAGTATCAAACCAGGTGTAGAAGAGTCTATTTTTCACAATTTGGCAGAAGAAATGGTGAGATTTTTTCCAGAAACTTTGTTATGAGAAATAGATACAGAATGAATTGCTTCAAGGAGCCTTTTTCTAGAAGAAAGGCATTGATTAGATCACTTTCTCCATTGTGGAAAGAGGCTTTGTTATTAGTTAGGTGCTCCATTTTTGTTGCTGTAATTTCTGCTATAGGAGTGTTGGTATGGTACGGGCAGTTGAAAACTAAGTCTTTTATTGAGGCCCGGCTTCTACCCTCCATCTGTTCAATTTTGAGTGATTATCTGCAACGTGAGCTTGATTTTGGTAAGATTCAGTGGGTATCACCTCTTGGAATTAGCTTACAATCGTGTTCCATTGGGCCCTATCATGAAGAATTCTCTTGTGGTGCAGTCTCCACAATGAAACTTCGTCTCCGTCCTTTTGCAAGTCTCAGGAGGGGGAAAATTGTCATGGATGCAATTTTATCTCAGCCAAGCATTATGGTGGCACAGAAAGAGGACTTCTCATGGCTGGGGATCCCTTCACCCTCTGATGCTGGCTTGCAGAGGCACAGCTCAACAGAGGAAGGGATAGATTACCGTACAAAAGTTAGGAGGATTGCCCGAGAGCATGCTGCTGCATGCTGGGCTACTAAAAGGAGAGAGTTAGCCCGACAATCTGCAGAGATGGGGTATATTGTTCCTCAGCGATGCACAGGTACATACGAAGATGACGAAATCAGGGACAGTTCCATTCAATCAATTGAGAATCCAGGATCCACTCCGTTTTTTTGTATGGATGAGAGGTTGCATTGGAGGGATCATCATTGCATGGACATGGGAAGTGAGTATGGTTTGAAGCATGCGGATCTGGAGAAATCATTTGGCATAAAAAATGCTGGCCAAGGGCCAAAGTCCTGGACTAGAATGGTTTCTACTCCCTTAAGATATGGCCTCACGAGAAAGACTCGAAGAAAAGAGATCTCTGCCTCTGAGAATACTCTCAAAACAAAAATTCTTGAGCTCAGTGCAGCAGCTGCACTTGCATATTTTCGGGGTCTTGACGGTGGGAAACTTGATGGACCGTGCATGCAACAAGAAATGCCTTCTCAAGCTGATGGCTTTGACCATCCTGAAGTTGATATGGCTGTGATGAATAATAAGGAAGTTATTGCAGCCAACACTACCACAAATAGTGGAGGCAGTGAACATGAGAAGCCTGAAGATGTACAGAATTCAGTTTATGCAGAAAAGGAGAAACATGTCAAGTGTGCAACATTAGAAGTTGCTGGTGAGCACTGTCAAATTGAAAGAAATACTCAACTGTTGAAAAACATGCATAATGATATGGAACATGGAGACAATTCGGTAAGCGACCTTCCTGCTGATGGCAAAAGTAGTTATTGCAGAACAGATCGATTCAGTTTTATAAGTGAACCATTTCTTATGGCTATCAAGAAACTTGGCGGGGTAAGATTCTCCTGTGAGAAATTGCCACTGAATGGTGGTATTTGTGAAACATCACAAGCTAATGCCAATGGCGTAAGCAATGAAAGCTTCAAGCAAGTTCATTCTGCAGATACACAGTTCAATTCTCAAGACAGCTGCAGCAGTTCTGGTGACCCAGTGCTTGGGTCTGTTGAAGATAGATTGGACAACAATGTTGTTCATAAAACTGAAGTTACTTCCTCTAGTCCTGTGTCATCTTCAGTGCACTGCTCTTGGTCGGCAAGCCAGAATTCTGGGTTTCCCCATTTGTCCAGAATTATGGATGAAATGTTGTCAAATCATTTGGCAAATCACATTCAGAAACTGAAGGCTAGCATGAGCATAAAAGCTGAAGACCTTGCAGCTGAACTTGGTAATGGAGTGGATGTGGAGGCTGAAGGTGTAGAGAAAATGCTTCCAGTGACACTGGATTCTGTTTATTTCACAGATGGAACACTTATGCTGCTAGGTTATGGTGATCGGGAGCCCAGGTATGAAACTATTCCAATTCTATGCAAGAATTTTTTTGTGAAGTTTCTACTTCCCTTTTTGTTCTTGCATGAATTGGTTTCTTTTTTGGAGTTGGGGTTTCATGAGTTGGTTTTTACTTTATGAAAAGAGAATAGCATCTAGTTTTGTTAGGATGTAGAATATACATGCTTGTTTCTGAGTTTGTCTTGTTTGTTCCTGTTTTTGCCATCAGATTTACTTCTATACATTCAGTAATGAGTTGCACTGGATTCATCACTATAAAATTAACGACTTTATCTTTCAAATTTTTATACCATTGTGTGTTCAGGCCCAAGCAAGCATTGCACAAAATATAGACTTTTCTAATAACCATTTCATCTGCAGGCTGACTCTATTCATCTATTACTGGGTTGTCATCTCTTCATACATGTTACATTTTTCTCAGACTACATAGCCTCCAAAGGGTTTTGTTTTCCACATGTCAGACTATCTTTTATGGAAAATGACATTTACATGTAAGAAATGGTTTAATATCAAATAAAAGAGCAATCATGCAAAGTGGAAGAAGGAGATTGAAGCCCTAACTTGAGGATAATCTAGAGGTACACTGACTTCAGCACTTCATTTGTGAGAAATTGAATTCATTGCTGGCCATTGTGGATGTAAGTACTGCAACATTCTAATCACTTGTACATTCATGGATCATCCATTTGAAGGTTATGATATGATGTGAAAACTAGATGTTAATGTTGTCATAGGTGTTATAGGGCCTATCTGGGGTAAAGGCTCTTGCCAATGCATCTAACCATGAGAATGGTATTTAGAGTATCATACCAATTGAAGTATCATCCAAAGTGTCCAATTAGAATATCAATGTTGTGATTCAACTGAAATATTAATTGGACATGCACCTATTAGCAGCTTGCTACTTACTGTCTGGATGGGCACTTGAGACTAATTGCATTATTTTAGTCACGCGCCATAGGATTTAGCGAACTAGCTGAGCTTGACTACAAATTGCATGGGGTTGTCTTTGGTTGTCCACAAAATCCATGCTAGCCATGTTCCATTGTCCATTGAATTTGACATTTGGTAACTTTGATTGCACGCCTAGCCATTTGCTTTCTGTTAAAGCCCAATTAGGATTGTATTCTGCTTGCGTGCTTTGGTGTAACTGACTTTAACTGTGCGCTCAGTGAGTTAGTCTCTATTCTCTAACTGCGCTACTTACTTGGCAAACTTTCACAAGGTCACATGCATGCCCCAGATTGCACTCTGACTGCGTGCCTTTGCCTTTGGATTAAATTCCATCCATTGGCAAACATGGTCTCATTGCATGCGCTTCTGGTTGTGTGAGCTGTTAGATTGCAGTTTTAGCATTGACTTTGCTCTTTAGTGGACATCATATTCACTTCATTGCGAGCTCAGCGAGTTTGTTTTTGGCTGCACAACTTGACAATTTCAGAATGGATCTTGCAGTTTCAACTGACTTTCAATAATGCTAATTGTGTGCCAATGGTATAAATCTCCATGTGAAAGTCTAGTTACACGCTTCAGGTCCAGTTAATTTAGATGGCCCATCTGATATTGCCTAGATGAGGATTGAATCCATCTCTGGCCATGTGAACACAGCATTTTTGACAACGTCCACTGTCTGGGTAGGTTTGATTGCTTGCGCACATCATAACTGGGTATCTCATTTACCTAAGCTAATTGAATTGGACATGATGACTTCTGTTGGACGGTGCTGTGTTCTTGGATTATCCATTCCATGCATAGTTTTATGCACGTTCTACAACCATGCCTTCATCCATGGAATTGGTCAGCCCATTATGTGACCTTGGTTTCCTACCTACATGGCCCACCTTGCTCTGTCAATGTGAATGCACCTGCATTGCTTGCATGGCATTGATCAGAAAATTCCCAACAACTTTAGTATTTGATGCTACTGTTTAGGTTGATATTGCTGATCATGAATTGATTTCTTCAACCTGCTACCGTGGTTAAAACCTACTGCAATATGCTTATCTGCCTTGGTTTGAAATGGCCAGCAAGCATTCAACAAGAAGTCCATTTGATCGTGATTCCCAGTGTTTCTTGAATTATGCATCCCATCAATAATTCTGGATGGGTCCCACATCTTCACCCTATCATGGAGACTTACCCCATGACATAGCTTTAGTTGCATGGCTATAACCATTTAATTAAAATGTCATTCAATTAGATGTCCAGCCCACTCACCAACTTGATATGCGGGTTTAACAGCAACCTATTAATCTTGCCATCTGAACCAGCGCTTTCCAACTCTCCATCTACTGGGATCATTAGGTCCAGAAATATAGTTATGGCTTCCGTATTAAGCCACCTGGACCGTCAACTCAGAGATTGGATTTTCATCCAGCCTCAACACAAATGCATCCGAAAGGAAGCTCACTGGAACTCATAACCATTACATAATACTAAAATCTTACAAGGGATAAATGTAGGAGTTCGATTTTTGAGTTTTTGTGGTCTTGATATGAAGTTGAAACATCTAAGGTTATTCAAATGATGGATGGAAGGAAGATGGAGGGAAGAATTCTTTTATGTGTAGCAGCAGTAAGGCAGTGGGGAGTGTTGATTGCATCTTGCTAAAAGATAAGATTGGCAGGAATGAGCTTGGCCAAGGGAAGGTTAAAATGGTGAAGAAGTGGAACCTTCATTGAGATATGTCGAGTGATAATGGAAAGCATCTGTGTTGGAGAGGGGTGGTCATTTCTATTGCTCTAGTTACAGTAAAGTTTCAGAAAAGGTCTCTATGAAAAATGTGGATGGGGCTGCACTCTATAGTGAGCAACCATATATGTTGGTTTCTTCACGGGTGTTTGACTTTAATGAATTATTAATTCTTTAAAAGATGGCTGCCCCAAGGTTTTAAAGATCAGTAGATTGCTGAGTTTGTTCTTTTTTTAATTTTTGTTTCTAGATTTTACTTTGACCCTGAAAACATCTTTTTTTTCTTTTTTCTTTTTTCTTTTGGTATCAGGTCTCATATAAGGTGCATCCTTATTTTTTGTGGGTCAAGATAAAAGGGATGCCCTTCATTTCTAGGAGAGCATTGGAAGCCCTGAAACATGGCTGACCTTGTAATGTACCTCTGATCTCATAATGTGTCGTCCCTTGTCTTGGCCAATTTAATGATTGTAGCTGTTGCTTCTAATCTTATGAAGGTCTTGCGATGAATTAGGCGCTGTAGCAGGCACTTGTGCTTGTTTCCAGTGTTTGCATTGTGTTGGACACCTTTGCAAGATTCAGACAAGCTGCCAGAAGGTAGGAGGATGGCCTTGTCTGTATTTTTTTCATTGCTGAACTTAATCGTCAACCATTGGCTGGTATTATATAGGAATGAATGGCTTGGTTGCTTGGATTGATGGGAACTTGGGGGTCAAGGCATCATACAGGCCATTTATTGGATGTTCTTGTGGGCAGGAGCACTTGTTTTGCCTTATTAGTAGTAATTCCCAAAGTGTTTTGGCGTGCCTAGCTAGATTACAATTGTGTGATTGTGGCAGTGATGTTAGGTAGATTTTTTCAGAGTTTCAAATTTTGGAGGCCTGAGTAGCTTGGTTTATGCAGTGTTATGATCTTGTTTGCTTTTGATGTCACTGCCAAGTAGGTATTTCAGGGTCAGTTTGTATCAAAACGTGGTGATTCACATGTGGACAGGAGTTTCAGTTCTCTTACACAGTAAGACTGAAAGATATTGGGAAATGCTCAGATTCATGAAATGTGCTCCTCAGAACTGCATATGGGTTGATGTTCAGTGTGCATTTGATCTTTAACTTTAGCGCTTGAAACTTCTACTGCTTACAACTTCCATCTGTAACCACTGTGCAATCCCATAATATGATTCTTGCGGCAGCCTGCTATTCACCTTTTTTATATTTTTTCTTAAAGTTTGCAGTGATTATCTTACATTCCATTTTCTTTTCTCTATGTATACCTATGATATATATATATATATATATATTTCCAAATTAATCTACATTGATGCCAGTTATATTTTCTAATTATGAAATGCAACTTTTAAAAGAGAAAAGAAAAGAACCACTGATAGGCAAACTTATGTGTCGAAAAGAGATTCTAGATCAAGTAGCCATTATCATTGCTAGTGATGTGCAATGTAGCTGCTCACAACTTGTGATTTTCACATGCTTTTTGTAGAGAGATGGAGAATGTCAATGGGCATGTGAAGTTTCAAGATCATTATGGCCGTGTGCATGTACAGCTGAATGGGAACTGTAAGTCATGGAGATCAGATACGACATCAGATGGTGGCTTCTTGGCTGCAGATGTGTTTGTTGACAGCATTGAACAGAAATGGCATGCCAATTTAAAGATTGAAAATCTTTTTGTTCCGGTAAGGTCTTTAGGGTGCATCTCACCGATGCATTTTTGGCAGTGAGTGATGGAGGGCAGATGCGGTCTTCAAATTATGAATTACCCAATACTTTTGAAATGTGTTGTTTGAAAGCGGAGATGACAACAAGCAAGATCCTCTTGACTGAAAAGCAATTCTCCATAGAAAATTGAATCTTGCTGACTGATATTCCTTTTTTCCGTGTGTCCTAATTGTTAGAACTGAGAGTTCTTGTACACATACAAAGGAATGCACATTTGTTTGTACATTCTAATTGGTCCTTGGTGTTTGAACTCATGCCATGTAATTGAAGTTTTAAACAATTTGTATGGTCTTGAAACAATTTCTTGCATTATGCACTTCATTATTTGTGAATTCACCCCATTATTTTGGTTTATGCAGCTTTTTGAGAGGATTCTGGAAATTCCCATTGCATGGTATAGAGGGCGAGCCAGTGGTGAGGTGCTTATCTAAACTTTGGTATTTTTCACCCTGCTACCCCCCTCTTCTCTTCACCTGGGAGCTTGTGGCTCTAGGCCCATTTTGTCTACTAAATGGTGGCTTTTGTGTGTGTGTGTGTTGGTTTTATGATATTGTGTAGTTATCTAATTGATGTCAAATGTGACACTGTCTTGTGTTTTGTCAATCCTTGCTACCTGAAGTTTCAAGAGTGGAATTCTGTAGCTTTTGGGTGCATATGGTGGCAGATGTATAAATTTTTTTTGGATATTCCATATGCACCTTCTAGCTATGTAGCCCTCTTCAAAATGTAACCTAACTTGAAGCTACCACTTGTAACCTATCTATTTCCAAAATACAAATTGGCTATGGAGCTCTCTTCTCAATGTTGGTAGGTTTCACGATCATCCTTGTGGCAAATTTCACTCTAATCTTAAATTGTCCTCTTCCACACACCACAAAACTTGAAACCAAGACATGGTGCTTTCCTTGTTACCAGGTATACAACTTTGTGCCAATATGCAAAATTTTTGGAACTAATGGAACATGTCTAGCTTAAGCTTTTGAACTATCAAGAACATCAACATCACTCCAAGAATATTATACTATTTTCACTGCAACATCTGTCTCATTCTGATTAGTATTATTCTTCTATCTTATTCTCAGGTTCACATATGCATGTCAAGAGGGGAGACTTTTCCCAACCTTCATGGGCAGCTGGATGTGAATGGGCTGGATTTTCAAATACTTGATGCTCCATCATGTTTCTCAGTATGTTTGTGTTTCATTTATTACTCTTTAGTATTCATTCATATCCATAGAAATGTTTATTTGAGATACTTTATGATTTCTATATATTGTTTTCTTCCATTGAATTCCTTTTATTCGGATACAACACGCAAAAGCTGAGCCAAGGGGCGTAAAAGTCTCCATCTTCCTCCAATGTGACATTTATCTACCTCCCTACTTTTTTTTCATTACCTCTATTTCCAATCACCAACTTTTATTTTTACATTTTAAAAGTTTATCTATTTTGTCTTTATTTACTTTATGACTAACATTATCCTCTATTTTGCTGATTGGTACTTTATTATTTTTCATCATTACCAACTTTTTTAATCATTGTGACCTTCTTTTACATCAAAAAAGTTTATTTATTTTCCCTTTATTCCCTTGATGGTTGATATCAGCTTCTTTTCTATTAATATAACATTGTATTTCTGAACATGACCTTTTATTTCTTGTGTAGTTTCCTTTTACACCCCCCATCTTTTACCACTATCCAAACACACCTTTAATGAATTATTGATAGAATTCTATCATGAGTTTACTTCTGCATTGATGAATGACAATCTAAGAATTGGGATAACCTATGGCGTAATTTAAGATGGTGAGGTTAGGTTTTCGAGGAAGAAAAAGTGTGGCTGTGTTAGGTGGCTGAGAACTTAAGATTATGGCAAAAGGAAAGGTTTGGAAAGAAAACAAAAAGGGAGGTGGAATGCTACTTCAGGTGCTCTAAATGGCATGAGAGGAGAAGATTTGCAAACATCAGCTTTGGTGGATGTCTATAACATAAATCTTAGATTAGGGGTGCAAATTGAGTCAAGTTATACTGGGTTGAGGTCAACTCAACCCTAAGCCTATTTGTAAAAATTCAAACCCAATGCTAGTTGTAGATCACAACCCAACCTCTTAGAATTTAGGTTAAATTTAGGCTTAGTTCGGCTTGATATCTCTCATAACTACACATAGGACCTAATTAATGTATTAATCAATTCTAACAGATGTCTATAAAAAATATATTTTACTGTATTAATGCTATACACAAATATGTAGTGATGGAAAAACAAATTATATAAGTAAGAAGAAGACAAAGAAAAAAAAAACTTAAAAGGAACTTACAAGTTAAAAGGATATAAGTAATCCCAAAACAGGAAAAAATGGAGCCTTAAAAGTGCAATTAATCAAAATAAAATTAATTAAATCCCAAAGTGACGTAAATCTGAACTGTAATTGATCAATGATACAGTGACATTCATTAATCATGAAATCAAATGCTTCAAATATTGTGTAAAAGTTATAAAAACCATTATAAGATAGCTATTCTAATCAATTCTAATTAAGGTGTAATCCAAATGATGAAATAAGTTGTAAAACTATAATAAAGACATAAATTTATGTCTATCTATATGCCATATTTATAGCTGGTATTGCACAAAATCCGGTTAAAATTTGGGTTGGATTTTCAAGATCTCAACTCTATATGTAAATCCAGCTGGGTTGAGCCTAACACTTTCAGCTCAAATTTTAAGAATTCCCAACCCTAAGAAAAATTTGGTCGGCTTGAACCCTACCCAAGTTACACCCCTACCTTAGACATACATCATTATGAACCAACTAGCAAAAACTCCATTAATCATAACAAAGAACTACCAAAATATCAAGAAATATCTAATTCTTCTAGTCACTTTTTTTACATGAACCATATCATTCTCATATAGTGTTATATTTACACACTCTAGGCTATTTGATCACTAACACAATAGGATATAATAGAACATATTTCGCACTGATTAACTTAAAAAGAAGAAGAAGAAAGCACAAAAATGTGTAAGAAAACTGAGATCCACATTGGCCTGCAACACTTGATTTGACTAGAACTGATTCATGGCCTCTATAAGACTGTCCTAGCTTACATGTCGCCCCTTCTTCATCATGATGATGACAAATGATTATCAAGCCATATATTGGTTGGGTCATGCATATAGGAGATGCTTCACTGGTTGTTATGTGGAGATAAAGGAGCCGCCTGTCCATTTTGGTAGATATGGCCTAAAAGGCCAACTCAGTTATGTGCCATTATTCATGGAATTTTGATACTGTCAACCATAGGATCCTTCAGACATCATCATAACAGTGACTTATGGGTCAATATTTTCATCATCATATGATGTTACTTGAGATGCTTTTATGTAACTTCATTTTGGGGGAGATGACATGTTCAATTGATGCAGGAAATGACAGCAACTTTATGTTTTCGTGGGCAAAGGACATTCTTGCACAGTGGACGTGGCTGGTTTGGTGATGTACCTCTTGAAGCATCTGGTGATTTTGGTTTAAACCCAGAGGATGGAGAGTTTCATCTGATGTGCCAGGTCTTTTTCATTGCTTAATATAATTCTCCAAAGTTCGTCTGCAGATCACTATGTCAGTTGTGAACCGAGCGATTAAAATTCAATCTGGAAATCAACTTTAGCTCAGATGCACTCAAAACTTGCAACCACTTCTAAGGAACAATAGATGTATTTGGTTTACATCTCATCAGAAGTTTGGATGAGATAGCATGCGATATAGAACTTTAATAAAAATGCACACAAGACATGCCTCATAAACTTATTGATCCATTCTTTTTCCTTGTGCAATTGCATCTTTATGGGGAAGCCTTCTATATTCATGATCCAGAACTTCTGGGGGGCATTTTATTCTTTGCTATGTTGTTGCCCCAATGATTGTTGGGGTTGTCTTATTTCTGCATTCTCGGCATCCAAACCAGATGGTTCTATGGTTCTTTCTTTTACTTCCTGTTACTTCCTCACATCAGGCGTATTACCAAACAATTGAAGCATCCCTCTCTCCCAATTGGTATTCAAGCTAGTGTTTATCTCTAGTTTGGAATAAATTTCTATCCTTAGAAAAAAATACTTTTATCCCTAATAAATACTGAATTTATTACCCAATTTTATTGGAATAGGGATAAATTAAACAAAGAAAATTCTTTAAATTTCTGAATGTAACTTAAGAATAAATCAACTAAATATAAATGCTTATTTACAAAAAAAATCATGTCAACTATCGCTTTGTCTTGGTTAATTGAAAATATATGAAAACTTTGATTAACAGTGAAGGATTATATATACACATTGGAATTTATATTATTATCCATACCAAATCATATTTTAAATTAGAACCTCAATGTCATAAACTAATGTTTCACAAGTAGATAGTTATTTATAATTTATTATTAATGTGTGGCTATTTTGTTATTTTATTGTTACACTTTTATTTTTTTAAAAATATTAAACTAAAGCCAAATTATATTAACAATTCAATTGTTGAGGTCTAATTGAGTAAATTGAGAAATTTTCTTACACTACCTTTTTTTCAATGAAATTTGATTAAATTTGTTATAATTACTGGTTTTATTTTATTGCTCTATTTCATTAGAGACCCTAGTCTTCAATTTATAAATCAAATCAGAGAAAATTGGACCTAATAGAGTGATTTGGAGATTTTCTTCAAATTGGCTCTATTTTCTCAAATTCAAAAATTCTGATTAATTTAAGCTGGTACATTAGTTTGTGTCTATCTACACTAGTAGACAAGCATAATTTTCATTTCCTTTTTGAAATTGAAGAAATTTGGAAAAATCCTTTTGATTTGTTATGTTCTTCAAATGAGCTGTATTTTCCTTAGATTCAAAATTCTTGTTACTGATTAAATTAATCTGTTATTTTGTATAGAACTACACTGGTAGATACCCATAACCTTCATTTCCTTTTTGGAAAATTTAAAAATCATTAAGTTGACGTCATACCAAATTTGAAATTTGGGTAAATTGATCAAACTGAATCAGTTTTTTTTTGTCTGAACAACTTATTACTAAAGACCTTAATCTTCATTCGTACATAAACTCAGTAAACTTGGACACTATCAAGTAATTTAGATCAAATATCCAAATTGGTCATACAATGTCCAATTTTTCTCCAGTGGATTCAAAATTGGGAAGTTTTTAGTTTTTATATAGACTATTTCTAACATGGTAATGGCATGAAAAGAAGCTGATTCCAACCGTAAAAGGGAAAAAGAAAGCTAGCTAGTAAGAGATTTATAAAAAAGCGGTAAAGGTGATTAATGATAATAAAATGGCTACAAATAGCAGTAAATGGTTAAGACCGATTTTTTTCTTTTTTCCATTGGTATTTTATCCTTCAATGCCCAAAATGATTTTTAATGGTGGCAAGTTGCCAATAGTATTTCACATTGATCCAAACCAACTGGGCATCCCCTTTTCTATAATTATGCATGAAGGTCTGAAACTCTTGAATGATCCATATTGGCTGATGCCACCAGAATGCAGGTTTCAGCTACAGCCTATGGTATGCACCAAAACTTTTAAATGTTGGCCTGAAATTGAATGGCAGCTTCCTTTCTGATTACTTGAGAGATTCTTCACATGTTTTCTTTAGTTATCAGTTTGGTTCTCTCTTTTCTTATTTCAGTTTGTTTTTTACAAGCTATTTGGATTTGTTATGTCTATTATTAGGTTCCATGTGTTGAACTTAATGCCCTTATGAAGACTTTCAAGATGAAGCCCTTGTTGGTTCCAGTACGTAGTGTCTTTCTGCTCTTGAATTTATATCCACTGATATTTATTCAAATAGAAGCATCTGACTTTTTTGCAGTTAGTCCAGTGTTCCGAAAGTGTGTGTATTGCTTCTGTATTGCAAACCATTTTCATGGTTTGAGATGCATATGTGCTGGCACTGAATTTGATTATTAGATATTTAATTTTAATCTATTCCTTTTCCTTGCATTCTTAGGCATTTTGATTTTATCTGGTGATAATTTATCCTACATAATATTTTCTATTGTTGATTTATTTTACCCAGATGTACCTTACGGATAATTATTGGGTGGCATTAACCTTGATGTTCAGTCAACGATTGAGGTTCATAGCCTTTCTGATCGATAGTTACAAACAGTCAGCTCTGCCAAAATTGCGGAAAATCATCTTAAAATGCTAGGATGCAATAATAGCAAAACCAGCCTTTGACTAGGAAAACAGGTCTTTTTCCATAATTCCTGTTTTGCTTCAACCTCATCCAAAAGCTTTCCAAAAATTTTGAGAAAAAACAACTTTTTCTAGAATTTTCATGCTTTTTCCTCTCAAAACATAATCCTGTTGTATGCTTCTAATATCAGCCATAAGGCCTATCACTGACTTGCTCTTCCAAATGCCAGCAACCATATGAGCAGCCTTGGAGAGAGGCTTGGATACTAGGCAAAAAAGTCAAAAAAAGGAAAGAGCAAGAGAAAGAAGGGCCAAAAAAGGAAAACAAGAGCAAGAAAAGAGGGATGGATCCGTGCTAGTCCAGTGAGGCTAACTCTCTTAAATTAAATAAATTGACATGAATGGAAGAAGGGTTAGACATGCACGTATGAACAAAAGGCAAACAAGTATTCAACAATCTCAAGAAATGTGGGAGAGTCTTAAGTTTTTCCCAAGCTTCACTGGAATGCAAGTTCATATGATTGGAATGTGCACCAAACTTGACGACTTTCTCTGGATTTAACTAAATTTAGGCTAATGTGATTGGAACGTGCTCCAAACACTAAAGTTTTCTCTAGATGTAACTGAATTATGTTTATATTTACACTCACAAGCAGAGAACGATATTCTTCTTAGAGAATTTCAAATATAGTTTTGCTCAATTCTGCAATCAGCACTTGTATTTCCAACCTTTTCTTGCTAGAATTTACTGACTGATGCTTCCATCTTGAAACTGACATCCCTTTGATATCTAATTATGAGACTTTATATTTTACTTTGGTTTATGGTTTTTTATTGACTGCAGGTGGCTGGTTCAATTACTGCTGTATTCAATTGTCAAGGCCCTCTGGATGCTCCTATATTTGTAGGAAGTGGGATGGTAACAAAGAAAACGGCTCATATAATTTCTGAATGGCCAACATCTTACGCATCTGAGGCAGTGAAACAGAATAAAGAGGCTGGTGCTGTGGCAGCATTTGATCGTGTTCCATTTTCACACTTATCAGCCAATTTCACTTTCAATACTGATAACTGTGTAAGCTTCTGTCTTTAAATTGCTGCAAATCATACCTTTCGATTCTATTACAACATGTTGGCTTTATTTTGGGCTACAGGTTGCAGATTTGTATGGGATTAGAGCAACTCTTTTGGATGGTGGTGAAATTCGTGGTGCTGGAAATGCATGGATCTGTACAGAGGTAATGCTACATGTATTCATAATCCAAAGCAGTAATACTGGCTGTTACCTGCAGTGTGTATGGATTCACTGGCATGTATCACAAGTGCCCAGTCTTACCATATTGTTGTTGGCGCTGTTAAAATTCATTAATATGTTATATTCATATTAAGCTAGAGTATGATATTGTATTTCATTATTTTAATTGGGACTTGCCACAGAATCATGGATTTGCAAATGTCATGCTGACTTGGTTGAGCATGCAACTTTTAACATCTATACATACAGAAAGAGCCATGCCATTGATGGATAAAAGATGTTATTTGGATATGCTTCGATATTTAGTTATTCACTGTAGATTTAACTAGATGAACATGCCTGTGCATTTAATTAAATAGTCATTGCCTCATTGGATGTCACTCAACTGCTGCTTTGGAGGACCAATCTATTTTTTATCCAAAAAATAGGGTGATCACAGCCATAGGAGCTTGTCTAATGGCCTTAAGAAGATATTTCTATGAGCCTACATACACACTTTTGGAGAGAAATCAAAGCCTCAAATCCTTGGAGAGTTTGTAAAAGTGGGAGGAAAACATTTGATCTCCTTTAATGCATAGACGTTTAAGTGTAAGGCATCCTAAGGCAGAGCACAAAGTGTGCACAAGCTTGGTGCATGCCCTAGTGAAGAAAAAGACATTACATAAAATTCATCAATAGATTTGGTAATACTTTAAATTTATAATGATAGAATGACAAAATTATTCCAATGATAAATATAACCGTAATTCACAATCATTAAGTATAAAGATTACTGCAAATTTCAGTCATCTAACTTTTAATATTTAAATACTAGGGATGCATGCCCTAGTGAAGAAAAAGACATTACATAAAATTCATCAATAGATTTGGTAATACTTTAAATTTATAATGATA
>JAYJMB010047073.1:0-30428 GCA_036873735.1 Pouteria campechiana
AATACATTAATTATGGTTGCATGGGGAAGATAATGCATGTTTAAAATCATGTAACCTCTTATGAGGTGATGAGGGCGGGGTGCCACTGGATACAGTAGTCTGGCTGTGTGGGCCTGACAGGCTTCAAGCCGAGAGTGCCAAGATGGACCTGATTGCTGATGAGTGAAAGGGTAGTGTTCTGATTTATGTGCCTCTCGAGAAGGATTGTGTGGATGATGGTGGTGCAATATACTAGTATAATATGTAATTGTGGATTGACAGATACAAAAGGGCAATATGACGTATCGGTATTCAAGCCAGTATTGACTGATTAACTATGTATATGATATCATTATGAGTATGTGTATGAAATAATTAATGAGATATTAACATTAAAATATTAATGAACCTGGCCTCTGACTGACTATGACATCCTGCATATGGCATGGCATGTTTTGCCTATTTGCATCATTGTTTACTACTCTATTTGGCGCTGTTTATTATATTATTTATAGTCATATTTTTCCGCTTACCTGCTTATTGAGTTTTGCCCAGACTCACCCTTTTATTTAAATTTTTAGCTGACAAGTCAGAGGACAGAGCCCAATAGGGTGTTGGGTCTCGTGACGGGGCTAGGCCGTGACACCAGTAGAGGCTTTACTCCTTTTCATGATGTATGATAATATATATTGTTGGATGGATTTTGAAGGACATGTATCATTACTTAGTTTTACAGCATGTCATTTTATGGCGTGGGTGTATATGATTTGATAGCTAGGGTACAGTGTACCCCGATCTTGGTCTATAGGTGTTGTGGTGATGTGCCTTTTGGAGGCGGTAGTTATATAATTTGTGTAGAAAATGGTAGGGCCTGGAGGTGGCCATATTATATTTGCATATTTGAGGGTATTTATTATATAATTATTATGGTTTAGCATATTGTATACAGGATAATGGTGGTAAATAAAGGGAGACTCTGCAAGAATTTTCTCTGAAATTACCACTAGTAATGCTCTAGGGAGAAGGGGTGTTACACTATTTCATTATTTTTGGTTGTTATTTTGCTCGACGATGATCAAAAGCTAAGTTGGGGTATTTGATAAGCTCATAATTTATCACATTTTAATACCTAAATTCACATAATTTAGATCCCCAATTGACATGATTTCATTAATTTATATTCACATTAGATCAAATATTACACTCAATGAATTGAATTTATTATACCATTGTGAGAGCATCAATCATAACCATTAATTAAGAATTAATCATGATGATAAAATTATTAGTCCAGAAGCTTAGGCAAATACCCAAGAGGGGAGGAGTGAATTGGGTACTTAAAAAAATTGCTAAACCCCTTTAGGATTGTCCCTTTAGCAATTAATCTAATCATCCAATCAATGCACAAATAAATAAACACTCTACTCCACCCTTCCGAGGACACTCTCCTCTTAGTGTTTTGGGTCCAACTATCTTTAATAGTAGAAATACAATAGTGCTCCCAGCACTCTTCTAAATTTAAGTTCTAGGGGGTATGAGCATAGTGCTCCCAGTACTCTTCTAGATTCCTTCTATAGGGGGCATAAATAAAGTGCTCCCAACACTCTTCTAAATTTCAGCTCTAGGGTGCATAAATAAATTACTCTTGTCTACACTTAGACAATCACAACTCTTCTTGAGTCTAATCTCAACTACTAATCAAGGGAATTAGAATGAATATCGAAAGTTAAAGCACAAATATTTCCCAATAAGCATAGGAGAAGGTTTCTGAAGATTAAATATAGAAGTAAATGATCTTCCCAAAAGGTGGTTGGGAGCCTTTAAAGAAAATTGATGAAGGTTTGAATGCAAGGCTCACAACTTTTGAAAGATGCAAAAGATTTTTACTTAATTTAGTAAATGCTCTCAAGAGGGTATTGAATATTTTCCTATTTTATCTTCTATCAAATGATGCTTCATTTATAATCGCTTTAAATTTCAATCATTGGTGGTAGATGAACTCCAAAAATAACAGAATACCTTTCTGATTAACACATTTGACTTCTCTAACTTCTACTTAATCCTCGTTTGCTGGAATGCCTGCAATGCTAACCTTGGAGAAGATGGTTTCCTGATTTTTAAGAAGTATTAGTCAAAAAGTTGCTGCAATGGCTGATTCTTTCATCAATATGGATAGATCATCATTAATGCTAGAGGAAGACTAGCTATTCAGTTTGTCTATTTCTCGTCTTCACTTATGACTGATAAAGTATCTCTCTAGCTATCCATTAGACAAAATTCCTTCATCTTCTAGTTTGTCCATGGTAACTAGCAGACGAATTCAGTTAATGAAGACAAATTATCTTTCCATCACTTTGTCTGTTGGTTTGTCCATTACACACAATAGATGAATTATGGAGTCATATATGAATTATCTTTCTAACACTTTTTTTGTTTGATTGACTATTATAAGTAACAAATGAATTGCAGAGGCACAGATGAATTTATATTTTCATCATCTTATCTATTAGATTGTCTATTGTAAGTAACAAATGAATTCTGAAGGTGCAGACAAATTATCCTTTCGGCAGTTTGTCTATTACTTATCTATTACAAGTAGTAGACGAATTGTTAGAGGCAAAGACAAACTCCACTACTCTGCTAGATGAACTCCACTACTTTGCCAGACGAACTCCACTTCTTCACTTTTGTCAGTTTTTAACAGACGATCACTAGCTTGGTGAGCTATTCGACCATGGCTCGCTTATGACAAACAAAGTTTGTTGAATGCATGTTGCTTTGCATTCGTTAGAGATAATCTCCACTTTGATAGACGAATGGTAACTTAGTTGATTCCTTTTCATTTGAGCTTTGACTATAGTGGTACTTCATCTTTTGCTTCTTCACTAGCCCAAGCTTTTCGGTTAGACAAATTGACACCTTAGAATATCTTTTCTATGTCCATTTATCCGTGAGGCCTGTAACTTGATTCTGCATGCTAAATGCTTGACAATAACCATTAGCATATAATTTTTAATAAAGTTTTGTTTGTCATCGAAATCATACATTTATGCTAACATTCTTCCCTTTTTGATGATGACAAAACTTGATTAAAAATTATCTCATAAAAGATAATCTCCCCCTGAATGTATGCAGTTGATGAAGATATTTTGCAAAGATTGATCATTCCTCAAGTTGCTATTTTCTGTTATTTCCCTTGACTATTTTTATATGTATTCTCTCCTTGATTAATTCAAAATTATGTTGTGTTCCCTTTAAGATAATTTTGCAGATTCTTTCTCCATTTTTATCATAATTAAAAAGAAACATATTACTTGCATATTACACACATAGATAGAAGTAGCTTGAAAATAATTAAACTATTTCAATTCATTTAGTACAAACAAAGCTATAGGTAGAGATAAAAGGAATTCATCCTGTGTTGTAAGGGCAAGAGAGGTTATGTGTGAAACTGCAGATGATGAGAGGGAGGGTGGTGGAGAACTTTGTATCATAGTGGGTGATACAAAGTTTCAAGGAAGGGAAGAGGGGAAAGAGATGATTAATGAGGCACCTAGAACCTCCTTTCCCCTCTCTTCAAGAGCCCCAACTGAAGATGAAGTTGGATCTAGGGGCAAAGTAGCTGAGATATAAATCATGTTCTTGAGAGCCACATCTTGAAGAGAAATACTTCTGACTAGATAGGTGAACTCGAATATTGTCATCAATAGAAGTGATATCGTCCCACGAAGAAAAGTGAAGGAACACCCTTATATTCTTCAATTTCTACCATTTGTTGATCTTCCTACTATATCTTCTTCCTGAATGCCCTTCATTAAGCTACATCATCATTATGGTGCAAAGAAGGATTGCTAGTCATTGGTTAAAATAGACTTGATGTGGGGGTAATATGAGGTCGGTGATATGATATTTAAAGAAGGAAGGAATAACTCATGCTAAACATAGATTTTGACATGATATCAATAGTTGTAAATTAATTCTATCAAGAAAACAAAGTGTAATCAACCTCGAAAACCATGATCCAGATGAAGTGAGAATAGAATAGTGTATAAAAGTAGTTCTAGTCTCATGAAAGCATATCACAAGTATTGCAACTTCAGGCATAGAAATATTAAAGATGTCATTCTTAGATGATCACATTAGTTATGCCTAATTCTCCTTTAATATTGCAGAAGGTGTCTAAGGCAGTGGTTTAGTGAAGATATCAGGAAGTTGGGCATGTGTAGGCACATATTATAAGCATATATCATATTTTTCTACATGATCTCTAATGAAGTGATGCCTAATTTCTATATGCTTGATTTTTGAATTTAAAATAGGGTTCTTTTTTAAGCATATGGCACTAGTATTATCACATTTGATTGGTATGTCTTTATAGCTCAGTCCAGAATCTAGAAGTTGCTATTTCATCCATAGCAATTGAGCTCAACAACTTCCAACTACTATATATTCAGCTTCTACTATGGAAAGAGCAACACTAGTCCATTTCCTATAGAACCAAGATACTAAGCTATTTCCTAGAAATTGACAGGTTCCACTAGTACTTCTTCTATCAACTTTGTATCCCCCAAAGTCAATATCTGAATATCCAATTAGTTCAAAATTAGTTCCCTTAGGATAGTAAAGTCCTAGATTTTGTGTATCAACTAGATACTTGAAAATTCATTTTACTGCGACAAGATGAAACTGATAAGTGAATTATATTCACTTATATATTATCTAAATTAGCTAACTTTCAATATGTTCTTGAGTTTTTCTTGATGGATTTATAGTTTATATGTTTACATCTGATTACAGGCACATGAATGCACAAAAGAGGAAAATTGTACACAAAAAATCAATGAAGTAAAGGAGCAAAGTGAACAAGTTAGAATAGTAAACAAGCTATTGCAAATTGGAAGAATTGAAGTTCAACAACATGATGTCATGGCATCCTATTTTGGTGCCACGACACTGAAGATATGAAGGTAGCAAGCTTGATGCTGTGACATCCATTTCTTGTGTCGTGGCATCCATACAAGCTCAAGTAGATGTTGTGTTTCCAGCAAGCTTGATGCCATGGCATCAATTTTTAGTGCCATGACATCCTACCAGAATCAAGGCAAAAATGTATTTCCAGCAAGTTTGATGCTGCGACATCCATTTTTGGTATTACAACATCCAACTAAACCAAGGAAAAAATCTTGTATCCAGAAATGTTGATCCATAGCATCAAAACATGATGCTGCTGCACTAAAGCCTACAACACACATCTGGATTTTTTGTGATTGCTTGGAAATGGTGATGAATTTTCTGAAATTGCTTGGAAAAGATGCAAAAAGTCAAATCTTCAAGAAAGAAAGTATAAAATCAAAGAGGGGTCACCCTAAGAGGGTAGAGGGGATGTTTTTTAAGATTCTTGGAGAGGTTTTTGGAGAGAAAGAAGCTTCGGGCTACAAATCAAGCCAGGCATCATCAGGAAGAGTTTGCTAACATTTCAATCCTTTTTCCTTTAATGTTTTCCATCCTATTCATTATTTGGAACTTGGATTAAAGTTGGGATCCAAATTTTGATAATGTTATATGAATGTTTCATGGATTCTTATTTCATTATGAGTAGCTAAACTCCTTTTTCTAGAGGGGAGATGGATCTTGTGCTGACATTATGGCATGATTAATGACTTATATATTGAGAGTTCTTGTTAGTTTATTTGTGATGCTTTGTTTTTTAATGCCTTCAATTTATTGGCTATTTATTGAATGAATACATGTTTGAGATTTGACACTTAGGAGAGGTAATCTTGAATACGATCTAGGCATCATAACATGGGATTCTAGACGACTTAGGAGAGGTAATCTTGAATACGATCTAGGCATCATAACATGGGATTCTAGACGACTTAGGAGAGCTTATAGGTTCTATGAAATCATTCAAAAGAATCATAGTTTAATGCATTGTCTACCTTCCAATTTTTATAGGGATATCAAAATTGGAATGTAGAGAGTAGATACTTAGCTTAGCACTCAAGAGAGGGAGTTAAATGAATTAGCATTCTTGATTTATAAACCTATAGAATGATCAATGTATAATGAGTTAAAAGCACCATGGTAAAGTATAAGTGAAGTCAATCCTCTAGAGCTTCTTTACTTTGAATTCTTCCATTCGAAAGCCTATTTATTTCTAATTTTTAGTTAAATTCACATCACTTGATTTTTCAATTAAAATCATGATTATTCATTGTAATAGATAGTGACAAATTAGAATACATAATCTCTTTGGAGATGATACTTTTATACTACTATACTATAAAATTTGACACTATACACTTGCGATATAATTTGCAGTGAATAGAGACTCTCTAAGATTGGATTAAAATCTAGCACATAAGCAATGCTAAAAAGAATATCTGGTCTAGATGCAGTAAGGTAAAGAAGACTTTCGATCATACTTTGATATTATTTTTGATGTACAAGTTTACCTTCTTCATCCTTATTTAACCTTATTGATATTCTCATTGGAGTGCTTGCTACTTTGATTTCTTCCATTTTGAACTTCTTTAGCATTTCTTTAGTATATTTGGATTGCAAATGTAATTTCCATTATGTCTTTGCTTGATTTACAATCTAAGTAAATATTTTAATTCTCTCATCTAATCATTTCAAATTTAACCTACATGATCTTTCAGAAGTCTTGATAAAGATCTTCATTAGTAGCTCTTAATATAATGTTATCCATATAAATTTAAACTATCAAGATATCCATGTCAATACTTTTGATAAACAAGTTAGTATCAACTTCTCCTCTCTTGAACCGATCATCACCTAAGAATTTGCCCACCCTTTCATACCATGCTCTCGGAGCTTGTCTCAAACCATATAATGCTTTGGTGGGCTTATAGACATGATCGGGTTGATCATCATTTTCGAAACCAAGGGGTCACTTTACATACACTTTCTCACTTAAATATCCATTTAGAAATGCATTCTTTACATTCATTTGAAATAATTTGAAATTCTTATAGGATGCAAAAGCAAGTAGCATTCTAATAGCTTCTAATCTGGCTATAGGGGCATATGATTCTTCAAAGTTAATTCCTTCTTCTTGGGAATACCCTTTAGCAAATAGTCTTGCTTCGTTTCTTATAACTAATCCACTTACATCTAGTTTGTTTCTGAATACCCATTTAGTTCCAATTACATCAAGGTCCTTTGGTTTTGGAACTAATTCCCATACTTTGTTCCTTTCAAACTGGTTAAGCACTTCTTGAATTGCAATGATCCAATTTTCATCATTTAAGGCTTGATCAATGCAAGTTGTCTCAGTTGTAGAAATGAAAGCATAATGACCATAAATGTTTTGCATGGACCTTCCTTTTTTGACATTATCATAGACATCACCTATAATTTATTTGCTAAGATGAGCACTAATAAATCTTAAATTAGTAGGAGGTTGATAGGGAACATTACCTGTACTTACATCCTCCTCATTGTCTAAATTTTACATATCTTCACATTTTGTGCCATTTTCTTAATCTTTTAATTTGAGGTTCTTCATATTAGTTGCAGCTTCATCTACATCACTATCACACTCCTTTCTCGGGGTTACATTTGCTTCATCGAATTTAACATGTATAGACTCTTCTACAACTTGGGTTCTCTTAATGTATACTCTAAATGCTCTGTTGTTAGAAGAGTAATTGAGAAAGATAACTTTATCACATTTTGGATCAAACTTTCCTAGGTTATCCTTCCAATTGTTCAGTATAGCATGAGCATCCAAAGGAATGAAAATATGAGATATTGGGTTTCCTTCCTTTCCAAAGCTCATATGGGGTTTTCTTTAAGATTGTTCTTATGGTAACCCTATTCAGTACATGGCAAGATGTGCTTACTGCTTCTCCCCAGAATCTTTTGGGCAACTTGCTCTCATTTAACATAGTCTTTGCCATTTCCTGAATTGTCCGATTCTTTCTTTCCACAACTCCATTTTATTAAGGAGTTGTGGGGGATGAGAAACTATGGTGAATTCCTTTTTCATTACAAAAGTCAATAAATATTTTGTTTTTAAATTCACCACCATGATTACTACAAATAGACACAATTGACATTTGTTTCTCATTTTGAACTAATTTTGAAAATGTATAGAATATTGAAAATACTTTTTCTTTGCTAAT
Organism: Pouteria campechiana; assembly: GCA_036873735.1. Classification (NCBI taxonomy): domain Eukaryota; kingdom Viridiplantae; phylum Streptophyta; class Magnoliopsida; order Ericales; family Sapotaceae; genus Pouteria; species Pouteria campechiana. The sequence continues at coordinate 8,133 of JAYJMB010047073.1, forward strand.
CAAGAGAATCACCCATGTGAATCTAAAGTAGTCTTCCACGATGACATATACATATCTTTTTCCTCTAAGGGTAACAACATCTAATGATCCAAGGAAATCCATATGTAAAAATTCTAAAGTTCTAGATGTAGATACCTCTTTAGGATAGAAGGATACTTTGGTTTGTTTTGATAATTGACAAGATTTACATATTTGATTTTTGTCATAATTTAGTTTAGGTAGACCAATTATGAGATCCTTTTTCCACAAAGATCTGATATTTGACATGTTGATGTGTTGCATCCTTTTATGCCATACTCATGAATTATCTTTGGATGCAATTAAGCATTTTTCAACAATATTATCTAGTTGCACTAGGTAAATATTTCCATATCATTTTTTGCTGAATAATAAATTATTGTCTACACTGAATATATTACATGTAGATGGTTCAAACACAACTTTGTGACCCTTATCACATAATTGACTAATGCTTAGCAAATTATGCTTGAGTCCTTCTACATATAATACATCCACTATGCATACATTGAATAAAACATAAATTTTACCTATCCCTTTGATGAGGCCTTTGTCATTGTTGTCGAATGCAACTATTCCTCCATTTATTGGCTTCAATTCTTTGAATAGCTTCTTGTTCCTAGTCATGTCTTGAGCAACCACTATCCATGAACTAAATATTGCCAGACGTAGTTTTCAAACTTACCTCTATTCAAAGCAAATGTTCTTCTTACCTCTTTAGTACCCAAGTATTGGGTCCAATGGTGTTAGTTGAATTGTGTGTGCTAGAATATTGTGCATAATCCTTGGGTTTTCATCTCATCTTTGCACCTTTTGCTTTCATCCTTTTGGCATAATAATCATATGCTTTGTGTCCAATTTCATTACAGAAATAGTAGGTATTTTGAATTCTACTTGGTGCACTATATTTCATTGGTGTCTTTACCTAGGGATAACCTATGAACCTTCTAATATTTGCACAGTTTTCTTTTTCTTCTTTGAGGTTCACTACCTTGGACCATCCAATAAATTTTTGTGAATTTTCATCATCTAACTGTTCACAACCAAGTCCCTTGTTACTAGTTTGACCAATCATTCTCATGACTTGGTGATAAATTCTCTTAGATTGGAGAATTTACTCAGCATACTTTTTAAAATCTTAATTTCCTTCTTCAAATTTTCAACTTACTTTTGTAGAGATAGATTTCTTTCTACTAGAGTAGAATTTATTTGACAACTACATCAAAGTGTCTTATCTTTTGAATGAATTTCTAGCCAAGTAATTCAAATTCACTGAAGATAGAGTTGTATGATTGCTGTAACTCATCAAAATTTTTACATTTGACACAAGTACTATTTAAGCTTCGAAAGTCATAATTGTAAAATTAGTAAGAGTTTACCTTCATCTCTAGTTCTATCATGTATTGCTCTTTGATGGAGATTTGATCTGTTGATTCATTCTCCTTGTGGGCCATATAACATATTCTTGTAAAGTGTCCAACTTTTTTGTTACCTTTCTCACTTGAGCTTGTCCTTGATGAGTCTTCATCATTTACGTACATTCCTCTGGCTTGGTTTCTTGAAGACTTCTTGAAGTGTTTCTTCTCTCTTCTTTCATCTTTCTCATTCATATTTACTTTTTCTTCATTGGGACACTCAGGAGACATGTGTCCAATCCCTCCACATCTATAGCATGTGGGGAGATCCTTCTTTCTTTTAGTCATTTTTTTCTCTTGTTTAGGCTGTCTCCTTGAGGTGATGTGTCATGCCTCACCTTCTGAGGTGCGACTTACCTTTTTGCACTATTTTTCACCTAGATTTGCCCACTTTTAGGGTGGGGTACTTGAGTCCCATTGTGGACCTTGACTAGTTTCTACAAAAAAATGGATAGAATATCCCCTAATTATTAGGATTTAACCTATACAAACATTTATCAAATAAAATTTAATACAATAATTCCAAAGATAATAATCCACATACCCACAACCTAGAATTTGTATCACACCTTAATAACAATAACCTAACTTATTCTAAGATACATAATATGCACATTTTTCTACTATTGTGACATGCCACTCCATTACAATATACATCAGGGACAATTTAATATAATTATACATCACTTGAGATCTTTAAATACAAATATACAATGACATAAATTTTTAATACAAATTATTTTATTATAACAATATGGTCTTCAATATTGAGTCACCAATCCCAAACCTCGGTTAGGAATGTTCATCTGGCCAATCAACTAAAAAATTAAACAAGTAGGCATGATTCTGGGCAACTCAATAAGTAGACAAATGTCATAAACAATAGTTAATCCACAATTAGCATATTTCATTTTCAATAATCGATATTCATCATTATAATTAACAAAAAATGGATATATACTCATTAATAAATACGGTATAAAGAAATCTATGTTATTTCACATTGAACAAATCTTTAAATTTAACATACAACAAAGGAATCTTCTCTATCCATCATATTAAGCATTCACACTAAACCAAACATTAATTTTTAATCAAACATGGGATATCCACCATCCCCAACCAAAACATGCATGCTTAAATTCACACAAATGGGATAATCTCCATGTATTTAATAAACATGCATGGATTTCAAACAAATGGGATATACATTATCCCTATCCATTCAATGGAAACAAATGCCTACTTACCTCAGGCCTCTAGCTCCAAAACATTCCTCAAGTTTTATGCTTTTTCATCTTTCTCAGATCATCCTGTATAGGGTAATAATCTCAATCATTTACAATTGAAATTCTTAATTCATTTCAATCTAATGAATTCTCATTTCTAAATATTATGAGTGCTTAACCTTAACCATAAGGCCAACTATAGTCATTAATTCTATATAGGCCATCATGAGATGATGCAGGTTCTGGGTTGTGGGTAAGTTGGGCTAGTTTAGTGATTTAAGATTTGATTTATAATTATTAAAATTGCAATTTTATACATGATTGAAAGTTGTATAGGTTTAAATCCATAAATTTTAGGGTAGACTCTGCTAAATTTTTAGCTTAAAAATAGGGAAATTACTAAGAAGAAGGCGAATGGTAGCGTCCCGCATATGCCCCAATAGAGAACAACTACAGGATAACCAAAACGCATAGGGTGGGGGTGTGGGGCGTTACAAGTTCTCTGTGGGATTGATCTTTGCTTTACATACTAGACTGCTATATACTCATGCACTTGCGAGGTATTATAATTTGACCATCAGAAACACTGAGGCATATTGAAATTATTTGGATCAAATGAATCAAAGCCAACTCAAAATGCAACCAAAACTAATAGTTTGACTTTTGGAATGTGTTAAGAGTCCAAATAAACAAGAACATTAATGTAATCCTTATCACAATGCTAGCGAGGGATCAACAAGGTGATGAGATCGCAAGCAAGGTATTGAAAGTAGATGATTTGAAGGATTTCATCACGAAAGAATGAAAGTAGAGGAGAAATCATGGATTAGTCACAATAGGGAATAAAAATAGAGAAAAGGAGGAAAATGATATTCATTGTTTGCAATTTAAGAAGGAAAATAAAGAAAAAATGGTAGCATTTTATCTTCATAGCTATAGGATTATCCTTATCCAGTCCCACCTCATGCCAAGTGGCAGATTTAGAAACAGATTTGGACTTTGATTCTTCGATTCGAAAGTTTTGAGAAAGAGATGGAAGAGAAGATGGGAGGATTCCATCAAATAGGGGGAAACAAGGGCATTGGAAGGGACATGGAAATGACATGAGTGACTAGGGCTTGAAATACCAAAAGATTATGCGTAATTACGCATGAGTTATCCATATAGTGGTCATGGTCCCTGAGTCACAAGTGTGTTATTTTTGTTCTTTTTGTCATTGCATCACCAGAGAGAAAACAGAGAAAAATCTAAAGGGTTCTCTTAGGGGAACACATGTTGATCTAGAAGGCCAAGTGCACTACTTTAAACAACAATCAACCATTATGGATTCAAGTACACTTCTTATGTGTTTATTAATTCTTGATGATACAATATGAATGATCCTGAGATTTATGTGATGTTTTTCACAAAAGGAATTTTTCCAACAAATGGTATCAAAGGCTCTTCAATTTGAATCATTGAGATTAATGAAAATTAGGTTTTATGATAGCTACATTGTAATGGAAATTGATCAAGGAAATCAAATTTCAAAATCACAAATATCATGTCCCCAAATTTCAAATTTAGGCTATAATACCAAACCATCCATTATTGCCATTAGCTGAATCAGAAAATCCCAAATCAAGTCAGGCTGTCCATTCAAAATTCTAGATCCCAAATTCAAATTCCAATTTTTTGAAAACCCTAAACTGTCCGCATGCCGTAGAAGATGAAGCTAGGCCGATCAACCCTAGCCAACTGACCAGACAGAATGGATGGTGGTATCTCATCCAGCCAGTGGCTGCAATCAGCAACGAACGGTGCTGATGACGGTGATGAATGTCGAGGTTGCGCAAGGATGATGGCCAATAATGGCGGACGACAATAGCAGGGAAGCACTAGTGGGTTTTCTGGGGCCGATCCAAAATCGGATCCGACTGATTAGCTGCCCAAAATCAAATTCACCGGCTTCATGTCACTGCCAAATTGAAAAACCTCCTTCCTATTCATGCCCAAACCAATTCAGGTTTTCATCCGGATCATGCCAATTAGACGGCCCAACGGCCATGGCAACCACCCAACCAGGTGGATGCATGCTGCCTGCCAGGCGGCAGGTGGTTGGGCAATACTGATGGCAGCGGGCGACATCTGAATGCAGATGGGTTTTTCATTTTTTTTTTCAATTCATCCATGGTTGCTTGTCATCAGCGGTGAAGAAGGCAATGGCTACCTCCGTTGGCAACAGCGAGGGGCTAGCGATGATGGTAGGGGTAGCGAGAGGACAAGCAATGGTAATGGGTTTTTTCTAGGTTAGGGCAGCCGCCGCTACTTATCGACTGGGGAAGAGAAGAAGGCTACGCTAGAAACCCTAAACAAAATTTTATTTTTTAAATGGATGAGTAATATTAAAGTTGAGATTTTGGGGTCATTTGATATCGTATTTTGATATCTTATAGTCAATTTCCACATTTTTTGATGTTCTAGATTCATTGGAAGGTTTAGATTTTATAAAATAAGATTGTATTTTTAGGTTTTATGTGGACAAATTTAAAGGGCTTAAATTTTGTCCCTTATATGCTTGATTTGGTCCACTAGATCATTCATAAACTATTTAGATTCTCTATTATTATATGATTCTTAAGGTTTATGGATTTATTATTTATATGATTATTTGTTTAAGGAATCTTTTAAGAAAATTTTTCTTGGGTGTAATTTTAAATTCGAATATTGGTATGATTGTGTATATATTTTGAGATGAGTTAATTGAAACAACATGTCGCCAAAGTAACCTCTATTATGGAAATTAATTTATTTTAAAATATAAAAGGTTGTGCACTTATAAATTATGTGAATATTGACTAGCCCAAAGGAAGGTCGACATTTAATAGAATTGCATGTGCATTTGTGGTAATAAATGCGTGATGATTATTTGGTTTTACATGTGATTAATAAATTGACCTAAAGGAAGATTTATTTTTTGACATGCTCTTATCATCAGTGTTTGATTACTACACCAAGATACCACTTACAAGTTAATATTTTGTCCAAAGATAAAATGTTGATGAAGTGTTCGGTATCTTGAGATGGGGTTTTACCTTTATTTGAATTTATTATTATGATTTTTGGTTTTAAGACTCACATGAGCTTGTTTTTTTCTTTATTTATTATTCTCTATTTAGCTATGATTCCTATCAATATTACTGCCAACATCAACTAAATGAGGCATAAATCAGATAAGGAAGTTGCATGTATGGTACCTCAAAATAAACAACAAAAGAAATCAAATGAACCGGAAGGCAATAGTTATTTCTTTTGTAGAACTAAAGAACATAAAAAGAAGTAGTGTACTAATTATCACGCATGGCATGCTAAAAGGGGTATGCTTCTTAGTTTGGTTTGCTCTGAGGTTAATTTAACTTTGGTACCTAGACACACATGGTAGATATATTCTGGTGCAACAACTCACATCAGTGTGTCTAGGCAAGGTTGCCTAAGTTGTCGTAAGCCAAATGATGGTGAAAGATACATCTATGTAGGCGATGATAAGATAGTTCAAGTTGAGGCAATTAGAAAATTTAGATTACTATTGAAGACTAGATATTATTTGAATCTAGTTTAGACATTTATTGTACTATTTTTTAGACGGAACTTGATTTCTATTTCTACTTTGGACAAATCTAGTTATTCTTGTTCATTTAGAAATGAAAAATTCAGTTTGTTTCATGATTCAAAATTAGTTGGTTCTAGTTCTTTATTGGGGTATGATAATCTTTATTTGATACAATTGCTTCATTTAATGAATCCCTATAATTAAGTACACTGGGTGTAAAGAGAAAATTAACCCATGAGAATTCGGCTGTCTTATGGCACAAGAGATTAAATCATATCTCTAGATGGAGAATAGAGAGACTTATGTCAAATGAAATTCTAGATCCATTAGATTTCACAGATTTTGATATTTGTTTTAACTGTATAAAGGGAACATAAACCAATAAAAGGAGATTTGAAGCCAACAAGACTTTAGACATCTTAGAACTTATACATACAGATCTTTGCGGGTTATTCCCTTTAGCTTCTTAGAATGGTTAATAATATTTTATAAGGTTCATAGATGATTTTTCCAGATATGGCTACATATATCTCATTCATGAAAAGTCATAGTCGCTGAATGTGTTCAAAAATTATAAGGCTGAAGTTGATAACCAACTCAGCAAAAGAATCAAAAGCATCAGATCTAACCCTAATGGTGATTACTATGGTAGATATGATGGTTCAGGTGAACAGCGTCCAGGACCGTTTGCTAAATTCCTAGAGGAATGCAATATCGTCACATAGTACACTATACCAAGTTCGCCCACTATGAATGGTATTGCTGAAAGACAAAACAGAACACTTAAGAACATGGTGAGGAGTATGATTTCTCATTCCACCTTACCAAAATCAGTCTAGGGAGAAGTACTTAAGACTGTAGCTTATATCCTTAACAAAGTTCCAACTAAAGCAATCATAAAACCCCTTATGAGCTTTGGACAGGCAAGAAGCCCAGTTTAAAACACTTGCATGTTTGGGGATGTCTAGCTGAGACAAGGCCTTATAGGCATAATGAAAGAAAACTGGACTCAAGGGCGGTGAGTTGCTATTTTATTAGATACTCTGAAAGATCTAAGGGGTATAAGTTTTATGATCCCATGACTAAGTCAATTTTTAAATTGGGAAATGCTTGGTTCTTTGAGGATGTTGAGTTTGCAGGGAGAGATATAGTTAGAGACTTTGTCTTTGAAGAGGAATATATTGATATTCCCATAGGTATTATTGGCAATGATCATAATCCTATTTATGACTCTGTTCATGACATAATGGATCAAGATAATGTTGGAGAACCTCTCAATCAAAAAATCATTCCAGAAGAACAAACTCTACTACCCAAGAACCTATGGGCTCAAGAAATCATCTTAGGAATGGTATTTCCAAGTTTCATCATGTGATCATCTCATTTGGCTTTGAGATGAATTTGGTTGATGATTGTGTATATCATAAGTTCTGTAGGAGCAAGTATAATTTTTCTGGTTTTATATGACATTTTGCTTGCCAACATTGATACATGCATGCTGGATTGTAAACCAAATGATACTTCTGTGGCTACAGGAGACGACTTTAGTCTCAAACAGTGCCCTGAGAGTGATTTTGATAAAAATAAAATGCAAAAAATCTGTCATATGTCAATAGTAGGGAGTTTGACATATACTTAAGTCTGTACGCGTTAGGATATTGCGTACATTACTGAGATGTTGGGCAAATATTTAAGTAATCCAGAAATAGACCATTAGAAAGCAGCCAAATAGGTCTTGAGATACTTATAGAGAATAAAAGACTATATGCTCACATATCGAGGGTTGGACCAGCTTGAGATCATTAGTTATACTGACTCCGATCATGCTAGATGCCAAGATAGTATAAAATCTATGTTGAGCTATATCTGCCTACTAGTTGGGAGTACTACCTCCTGGAAGAGTGTTAAATAATCTCTTATAGCCTCTTCTACTATGGAGGCAGAGTTTATAGTATGTTATGAGACATCCAATCAGGCAATATGGTTGCGGAATTTTGTTATGGGGCTGCACCACTCAAGTTATTTTGTGACAATAAGTCTACAATTTTATATTCCACCAACAACAAGAGCTCGATGAAGTTGAAGTTTATAAACATCAAATTCCTAGTTATTAAAGAAAAGGTTCAGAATGGACAATTGTCTATTGAGCATATCGGAACAAACTCCATGGTTGCTGATCCCCTTACTAAGGGATTGTCACTGAAAGTGTCTCATGAGCACACTACTTGTATGAGTGTTATATCATTTAAAGATATTCAGTTTTAGTGGGATTTCATAATTTTAGATGCTCTTCTGATATAGACATTTTTTTAATTATTTCAGTTTATAGATATTTAAGGTTATTTTCTGCAGAAATAAAGTTTTGGTTATTCACATTCTAATTTTTTGTATAGTTTGATCTCACTAAGGTTTAAGGTGGACTAGTTGGAAATAGGCATGTTAAGATCACATTGCATGAAATTTCGATACTATGCATCTACATCATGATCCATGTCATTCAGTTTTATTGACATAGGTAACCATAGATGGGTCAAATTATGATAGATGTAATGAAGGACGCTCTGATCCTATGCTGGTATGATTGATGGACTGGATTGACTATAGATACATTTAGGTAATGATAGCAAAGTTGAGCTCATATGGTTATCTTTGTAATGCATAATTATAAGGTTACACATATAGCCGAAGTGGGAGATTGTTGGATCATAAATCAAACATTGGGCTTATATGTGAATAATTATGTATCGTAGACTATCATATAAGGTTAACCCCATTTAAAGTGATCTATTAAGTTTTGGATAATTTGGGCTTTAATGTATCTGATAGGGTGTGGGCCTTTAATGCGTAGAGTCTTAAGGGTAGTTTCTATTTTTATGATGGGCTAAAATAGAAATACCAAAGGATAATGCATAAATATGCATGAGTAATCTATAGATAGTGATCATGGTCCTTCGGTCACACGTGTATTATTTCCATTCTTTCTAGCATCCCATCACCGGAGAGAAAACATAGAGAAAAGCTAAAGGATTCTCTTAGGGGAACACGTGTTGATCTAGAAGGCCAATTGCATGGCTTTAAACAGTAATTAACCATTATGGATTCAGGTACACTTTTGCTTATGTGTTTACTAATTCTTGATGATACAATATGAATGATCCTAAGATTTATGTGATATTTTTCACAAAAGGAATTTTCCCAACAATCGGTCCCACCTCATGCCAAGTGGGATATTTAGAAATAGATTTGGACTTTGATTCTTCGATTTGAAAGTTTTGAGAAAGAGATGGAAGAGAAGATGGGAGGATATTGTCAAACAGGGGGAAGCAAGGGTGTTGGAAGGGACATGGAAATGACATGAGGAACTAGGGCTTGACGCTGTGTTTGATTTTAAGCGAGCAATCAACTCGAGTGAGATCAATCCAAACAATTGGGACCAGATTTCCTAATTGGGATATTATCTTGGGATATAACATTTTCAACATGATTTTTTTAAAATCTTAAATATTAGATATATTTGTTTTTAATATTAAAATTATTTATAGCAAAAAATTAAGATTGCCATTTCCTGCATTAAGTTTGTCTAACGGCTTCTAGTTTGGTGGGTAAAATTATTTGATTCATGTTGATTTGTGTATGCTTCTCCTACAATATGGTCAAAGACATGGATTATACTTATTAAGATATATTTATATTATGTTAGGATAGTTGAGGTACTATATTAGAGCAAGTTCTATCCTTTAGACTATGCAATGGTCCTTAACTATAATTTAGTTCTCTTTGTTTTTTTTTATAAATAATACTCATAATTGACACATCTGTGTATATATCTTGTTAATGCACGCTAATACTCATAATTTACACATGTCTATATTTGTAGTTAATACATGCCTAGCATGTTTTATCATATATTGAAAGCAAATCGTACTACCATGTGTGTCCAAAATCTTCATAATGAATGAAAAAGACAATCAAAGATTTCTCTCTACCTTTAAAGCTTTAAGATATACTTCTTTTTATAGATCTAGCTAATAGTGGAAGTGTTGCGTTAAACAATGAGGTGTACATCTTATTTAATTAATTAAACATTATGGTAAAGAGGTTGGAGATTACCATTTTATCATATTTGTCTATATACATGTTTGAGCTTCTTATATGGCATTACCGTGTCTCTTATAGTTTGTGAGTGTGTGTGTGTGTGTGTGTGTGTGTGTATGTGTGTGTATATATATATATATATATATATATATATATGTGTTCTGCAATTGCCACTTGAACAAGATCTTAATTACAATTCATTTTGATTTCTTGCATATGTGGGGCTTTTTCCTCCATTTATTTGTCACATACTTTCATTTTAAATCCATTGAACTATTGTATGATTTTAAGTATATTTATATAGTTTCTATTATTCATTTTCCACCTTGGAGGTGGTTCCTTAGTTGGGTTGTTATAAGGGTTTGTCACTCATTTCGTTCAACAACTACATTTCTTCTAGGTGGAGCTGTAAGTTCCTAATCCCAATATGTGTGTGCTTGGGCTTTTTAACTATCTTCAAGAACTCTACCTTTATGTAATTTTTTGAAACATCTAGTGCAATTTGTATGGCCTCCAAATCATCAAGTTTTTACTTGTTAGAATTATCCAAATAAGTGGCTTGTGGTGTTTTTACTTGTATTTGTCATATGATTTTGTACAATATCCTAATCAGGAAGAATGAAGGTCAAAAGTTGTGGAAACATATGTAACTTTTGTATCAAACAAAACTTAAGAACAAAACAAGGGTGAATCTTTTAGTCATAATCTAATGATCAGCTAGGTTACAATTTTCATTAAGTTGTTACTTGTTCATCTTGTATTGGGATGCATAACATACCATATGCAAAGTCCCAAAAACACAAAGACAGAAGAACTCTTATGTCTAAAATATTAAGCTATGGACTTTGTCTAACAGAAAGCACAAGGAATTTGTAGCCTAGGATAGTGACTAACATACTACAGGCATTTTGTAATTCTTGACTAGAAAAGTCAGAAAATGCATTATGAGTAGCAGACTGATATTTTTGGGCCATTAACCAAGTTGACTAACCTGGAAATAAAAATACCATTATTAATTAGCTTGACATCATCATGTAGCACCTCAATGTCCAACATATTCTCTAGAAGTCATATGGTACTCTTCAGTTGGTGGTTAGAGCAAGAAAAAGATAATTTGGGAAAAGATAAGATGGTAACCAAGCTTACAATAATTCCTATGAGACAGATCATGCCCAAAGCTTGTTGAAAGGATTAAGAAAAAATGGAACTGGAACAAGCAAAACTGTTCATAAAATAAAAATACCATTATGAGTAGTGGATTAATATTTTTGGGCCGCTATCCCAAATTGACTAAACAAGTTGAATAACCCGCAAATAAAAATACCATTATAAATTAGTTGGACATCATCATGTAGCACCTACTTATCCAACATAATTTTCTAGAATAAGTCATATGGTACTCTTTAGTTGGTGATTCGAGCAAGAAAAAGATAATTTGGGAAATATAAGATAGAAACCAAGCTTTCAATAATTCCTGTGAGATAGATCATGCACCAAAGCTTGATGAAAGGATGAAAAGAAAAATGGAAGTGGAAAAAGCAGAACTTTACAAAAAAAATAAATGCAATTATATCACAAAACTAAAATATGAATGTGCCTTGCTAACTATATTATTGACTATACACAAAGATTTATTTCTTTCAAACTTATATATTGTCTAAAAAAAGTTAACTTTCTATTTCCTTCTCCACATTATATTGAATTCTAAAGAAGTGAAGACTTTGATGAGGTCTATAATAAATGTCAATGCAATAAAAGGTTTCTTTAGAACCTTACTTTGTGGAAGAGACCATAACACTATGCAAGAGGTGTTCACATAGATGCATCTTTCCTTGTTCTAATAATTAACAATATTCCTTCTCTTATTTTGAGCTTATGTTGAGCTTACTTAATTGGTTTCTAAATGTTTGGAGATAGGGTAATGATGTTTGAGGGAGAGGGGGATAGGTCCATTTTAGAATGAATTTATGAAATATTTGATTGGATTTTTTGTTGCTTACTTTTGTGAATATATATATATATATACATATATATAGGGAAAGGATCTAGTGTAGCTGCCTACACTAAAATATTCAGTGTAGGCAGCCTTTTCACCTTGCGATACAACCGGCATCATCCAGGCCCTTCATGGATGCTACGAGTGAGGGAGGAAGGGAGAGTTGGCTTTTGGACTTTGTCTCCCAGAAATCCAAAAGACACGGTATGGAGGGGGCTGCGACGTGACTGCCGGCTGTCTCCCTTAGTCACACCTCTAAAAGAAGTCTTCCTACCTTGAAATTTTATATTAAAAGATGTGTACTTAATTAATAAATTTTATAATGAAAATTTATATTTTTATTGAACAGACTTCATTATTTTTTAAGGCATAAAATAATTGAAAATCAACAATAAAATTAATAAACTTTATACTTAATTTTTTAGTCTAAATTTTATTAATTTATTTTTAGTGTAAATTTCACTAATTTCATTAAAAAAAATTTTAGTGTACGTTTCATTAATTGAAACTTTATGTTAAATTTTTTTTAGTCCAAATGTCAATAATTTATTTTTAGTGTAAATCTCATTAATTTTATTAAAGTTTTTTTAGTGTAAATTTCATTAATTTTAACTTTATATTAAATTTAACTTCAAATCTGGATTAAAAATTTAAAATCCAATGTTGGAACATCTAACCGCTCGTTGTTTTAATCCATGTCCCACATTATGCCCCATGTCCAAAAACCAAGATTTCATGTCTAAAGTCCATGTACATGTTTGAAACGCACCAAAACATTCCATAATCTATGTCCCAAATTATGTTGCATGTCTGAAAACCCAAATTCCATGTTCCACTGTGAACTCTATCTCCCAAAAGCAGTAAAACCCGCATAATTAGGGAAAACGTGGTACAGAGGGTTTACGATAGGGATTGTTTCAAGTCTCCCTCACTCACAGCATTGTGCCATCTTCCTGCCCTCTCTTGCCCTATCTGCTTGGCTTTTGCTCTTCTCCAACTAGAAATCAATCTCTCTCCTCTAATCTGCACCAGATCCCACATCTCCCATATCATTTTTTTAGGTCTGCTTCTACAGGTTTGCTACCCCCAAATCCTCTAACCCAGAGTAGACTTTGAAAATCATCCGATTCCTCCAAGTCCCATCCATAATCGTAAAGGACCTGTCAAACCTGCTACTCTAGTAAAGGAGAAGTTTTTGAAGTAAGTCATATTTGTTCTACTGATTCATTTTCATCGTTGTTATTGTTTTTTCTAAAAGTTTCATTAGATTCACGATAATCCCATGTGCTTTTTGTTATTACTTAAGTGAGATAGTTGTTCAAGCTTTTATCAATTGAAAATATTTGAACTGCACAATAGTTGTTTGATTAAATGTCTACTGGATTTAATTTATTTAAATTCTTCTTTTATTTAATTCCTATCCATTGATTTTATTATTGTAGTTTTCAATTACAGATGGATTTATGATTAGTCAAATAAATTGAACTTTGCAAACTAAATGGTTGTTCATCTGAATTTTTACACTTTGTATAATGTTTTGTAGCGATTAGAACATTTACTCAAGGGCAGTGTTATTATCAATTTTGACACAGGTTGTTTTAGGTCTATGAATTTATATGTAGATGTTGTGAACGTAAATGACAGGGATAGGGCAGGTTCCTCGGTCCAAATGGATGGGGTGTCAAAATAAGCAATACAAAATTCAATAATATGGATGCACGAGGCAGTAATGTGTAAAATTCATCAATAGGAATACATAAATTTTTGCCTAGAGTTCCTATTGATCTAACTCCAAAGATTGGCCAGCAATTTGATAGTGAGGAAGATGCTTACCAGTTCTACAATGGTTATGCAAAACTATGTGGGTTTAGTATTAGAAAGAGCTATGCAAGAAAGTTGGCCAATGGAGACATATGTAGTCGCGTTTTTAAATGCTCTAAAGAGGGATTAAGGAAGGCCAAACCTGTGGAAGTAGATTACCCACCGGCTTACTCAAATCGTCCACTAAAGCTTCAAATGTGGCCCCCATAGCAAAGAATAAGCGAAAGTTAAAAGAGACATGTCTCACCAGATTTAATTACATAGCATTGCTTGGGGTTTCTAAACATGGGAGTTATGATAAATGGGTTGTTACAAGATTTGTACCTGAACATAGCCATGGTCTAGAATCACCTTATAAATCCCATTGTTTACAATCATATAGGAATGTGTCAGATTGTCAAGTAGATATTACAGAAGGATTGAATCAAGTTGGTGTTGGTGTAGCGAAGGCTTTAGACTTTATGGCTTGTGAGGCAGGTGGGTTGGAGAATTTGAGGATTTCATAGTTAGACCTTTAAAATGCTTATAGAAGGCAACGTCAATCTAAGTTTAGCGGAGGGGCAGATGCCTTGTTACAATACATTCAGAGTCAATCAAAAGTCGATCCTCAATTTAGTTTCAACCTACAAGTGGATGGAGAAGGACATCTAACATCATTTTTTTGGGTTGATGGTGTAGCAAAAATTGATTATGGGGCATTTGGTGATGATGTGTTTTAACACTACGTATAAGACAAATGAATATGATATGCCATTTGGATCATTTGTTGGCATTAATCATCATAAACAATCAATATTACTTGGGGCGGGACTGCTTTTTGGCAAGACCATAGCTGATTTTAAATGGTTATTCAATGCATGGCTTAATATAATGGGGCATGTAGCTCATAAAGTACTAGCGACTGACCAAGATGCTACTATCTTAGTGGCCGTAAGAGATGTATTCCCTCAAACACACCATGTTTTTTGCATATGGCACCTGAATAAAAAGTTCAATGAAAAGTTGGCTATTATGATCCATAACAATTCAACTTTTCAGAAGACTTGGTCCAATTGCATATACAAAAGTGAGACATTAGATGAATTTGAAAAGGTATGTGCTGATATGATTGGTACTTATGGCTTGCATGATCACTCATGGCTGCAGCAACTATATAGTATCAGAAATGCATGGGTGCTTGCTTATGTTAGATGCCATTTTTTAGCTAACATGACAACCACAGGGAGATCTGAGAGCATGAATTCATTATTTGATAAATATGTGCATCGTAACATGAAATTGTTGAAATTTGCTTGTGCTTATGAAAGGCTGCTAAAGGGAGGCATTGGGTAGAAATAGATGCCAATTATAAAACAACATATGGCATGCCAATTATGAAAACACAATACACTACTGAGTGTGACATGGCAAGAGTGTACACAAAAGAGATTTTTTTAGAATTCCAAAAGGAGATTGAGCAATGCTAGTATTATTTTGCCAAGATGGGTCTGTCAAATGTCCATATAGATCAATATATTGTTCATAGATATTCAAGTGGTGATCCTGAAAGGGTTAGGAGAGTTGAATGGGACAATGTAAGAAGATTGACCAATTGCTCATGCAAAAATGGGAGTTTTCAAGGATAGTGTATATACATATTCTTGCAATATTTTGTGTATGAGGTATCTTCAGTATGCCTGAAAAACTAATATTGAGGAGTTGGATCCAAAAACCTAAGGAAAGGATAATACACCAACAATGTACCACAACATCAAGTGTTGAAAATTCAAAAATTATATGGCACCACAACTTGATGAATTATTCATGATGGGACCTCCAATTTGGCTCTTTATGAAAATGCTTTTGAAGGCTTGAAAGGAATTCAAAATTTTATAGAAGACTATAAGAGAGAACATGTCTCAGATGCACATGATGATGCTAAAGGGAGTGATGCCAACTTCAATAACAAAAGTGTGGGGGTTGTACATCAGCCTAATTTATTACTACCCTCAAATAATGATATGGAAACCCCACCAGCTAATGCACCAATTGATGGGGTACATAGCCACAACTTGCATTTGGATCCACATAGCATGAAAACAAAAGGTCGCACTAGTAAGAGATCCAAGTCAATAATTGAGGTGATTGGGAGAACTAGGGCTGGTAGGTTGTGTCGCAATTGCAAGAAAATTGTGATTGGGCACGATAGGAGAAATTATCCATCGATGAGAACCTCCAATCTAATCCTATACCAGATTCATCCCACAGTAATCTTCATTAGAAAGGTACTTTATGCTTTTTTTTTTTATATTAAAGTTTTGTATTTATGTTTGAGCTATTATGCTGATGATATACTAACATGATCATCATTGGCTGTCATAGAATACTTCATATGACTTCTTCATCTGAGGGTATGAGTTTGCCATATTTTGCAATAGTTTTTTGTAAATTTGGTTATGAAGCATGTATCTTACCTTGTTATATGGATAAGAACCCCAGGGAGGCAATTTCTCAGTTGTGCGGGTTGTTTTGTGAGTCTTTTATATACTTCTCTTTAGTGTCTTATATAAACATGCTGATGTAATTGACAATTGTTTAATTATCTCATTATAGGATGGTCCCAACAAATGTATCTTTTTTCATTGGGTGGATCCCCCTCTGTCTGATAGAGAGCAGTAGTTTAGAAGAGATCAAATGCATGAGATCAGGAGGCTGAATAATCAGTTGTATGCTGTGTACAAAGAGAACCGACAGCTAAAATCAAAAGTTCAAGAAATGCAGCACACCAGAGAGGAATTATTATAATTTGAGGCCAATTGCAGGGTGTTAGAGACAGAGGTCAAGGCATGCAAGAGAAGACTATGAATTTTAATTCTTATAGTGCTTATATTTGCCATAGCGTGGCTTAAGTAGACATCGAAGTACTTCTCTGTAATACAATCTTTTGAGACGATGGTCTTTAACTTGAGCTAGCTATAATATTTTATCTTGAAATGCAATTTTAGACAGTTATTTATATGCATTTGCTATGATTACAGCATGTTCGAGAAGGCCTTTGTTGTGTTGTTGTGATTTAGAACTTGATTGGAAGGCCATTGCACCTTTTTGTTTGACCTGTCATCTTCTCTTTTAAAGGTTTCCATCCCGGACATGGAGTTAGATTTCGGGCATTAGCCAAAGCTCCCTGTTTTTCATGAACAGTTCATCTAAGTATGGATTTATAATCCTGAACATGGTATATTAGATCGGGACATGGATGAATGGTTCATCCAAATATAGATTTGTAATCCCGGACATGGTATATTAATTTGAGACATAGATGAACGGTTCATCTAAGTACGGATTTATAATCCTGGACATGATATATTAATTTGGGACATGGATGAACGGTTCATCCAAGTACGGATTTGTAATCCCAGACAATGGAATATTAATTCAAGACATGGATGAATGTTTCACATTTCTTACAACCCAAGTCCCATGTCCCATGCCCATGTCCCAAGTCCCATAACTATGTCCCATGTCCCATGCCCATGTCCCAAGTCCCAAGTCCCATACCCATGTTCCAAGTCCCGCAGTTATGTCCCAAGTCCCATGCCCATGTCCCAAGTCCTATGCTCATGTCCCAAGTCTTATGCCCATGTCCCACATAAGAGTCACAATTTTTCATGTACTCTGTTAATGAGTTGTTTATATTGTAAGGAAAAAAAAATAAAAATAAAAATCCATGCAAGATAAATGATAGCATATAGGCAAATATAACCATATATGGTTAATTCCCTTGACTAGCGCGATACTCAATAACCAAATACAACATAATCTAACTTAATAAGGTACTTCATATCACATATGCAATGTCAGTCAGGAGTTTCATTCAATGCGACTTTTTGGAGACTTGTTAGAATGCTCAATATTCTTTATTTACAAGGAGATGTAAGCATCATTGTTAAGGTGGAGAAGAGTCCATTTTGATTTTTGAGGCTAGACTTAATTTACACATTAATTTGGGAACAGGTTAGCATCCCTTAGTATTGCCAGCATTTCTTCTCTAAGTCCAAAACTTCTTAGGCCTTCTTTCATTCCAACCATTGATAGTAATGGCTAATAGGAAGCAAATGCTTCGTGGGGGTCATGGAATACCACTCCTGAGGAGAGGGCCTCACGCAGGATTGAAGAACTGCACAAAGAGATACAAATGTTACATACTTCTCTGCGAGAATGGCAACTCATCGAGAAAGACACGATTCTTTCATGGGAAGAGCACTTTTCCAAGGTAAATCACAAATGTCAACAATTGCAGGCCGAGATCAAAAATGGTACAAGAATGGCGGAGCGTATCCAACACCTTACACCTGACCACTTTTCCAATTCCAATAAGTGTGAAATAACTCAACTCCTTCAGGAATTGGAGATGATGTACCCATGGTTAGATACCAGTTCTCCCCGTCATGCTCTTGGTTTTAATTCTGATATCTAATAGATGTTTTGAATAAATTGATATATTAATATATTACAATTTATCTTACTAGAATATTTGTGCATTATGTATATCCGTTGTGTTTTCTTTAATTATCCGGTGATGTCCATGCATAACCGTTTAAGTTTAAATCCTAGAACCACGCGAATATTCCATCATTATTTATGATGCTTCAAGTTGCATAGGAGCATTGGTTGGGTGTTGTGAGATTAATAATGTACAGATACTAATTATTATATAGTGATATTCACTTGAATCGACATATATCCCGTAAGAAAATTTCTATAAATGCTTGAACGACATTTTAAGCATCTCAGGCCTCATCTTCCTCAATGCTGGAAACCCATCTACTAAAAGGATATCTAGCTCTCCACATAACAGATCTTAGGATGCATTCTTCACAACACTAGAGGATCGGGCTAGACTAAAAATTGGTGTTTTGGAGTGGGAGGTATCCCAGTTGAAAATGCGACTTATGGATATGCAGCAACAAAAGCGGGAGACAATGCTAGGTTTGGCGTGAATTTACGCTGTCCTCAACCAAGATCGGGTTCAACTGGGAAGAGAACTCAAAGGACAGTAAGAGAGGATTCGAGACCTTCCTAGGACCTGCCTTAGGCCAACGCCCAACCTCGACCTACTACATGAAACCTTGCAGTGAGTGGAGGTTGCAAAAGCTTTGGTAGACTTTTCTAAGCTTCAAAGTGTTGTGACCATCCATGAAAATTCTAACTCGCCTTCGAGTTAGTGAAGGGTGTATAAAAATATACCATGTAGTTTTGGTAGTTATTTTAGTGTATCTGTTGATTTTTTTACTTCTGCGAGAAGCATGAGGCAAATACTTGTACATTTGCAAGACTTTATGTAAATACTTGGATGGGCCATGAACATATGATTTGACTATGGAGATTCACCCCACATATATTATAATATAAGAGTGCTTGTTATAGATATGGGACATAAGATGTGGGCATTGACATTGACAGTGGGACATGAGAAATGGGAGAGTGGGACTTGGGACATGGACAGTGGGACATGGGAAATGAGACAATGGGACTTGGGACATAGATAGTGGGACATAGGACATTGATAGTGGGCATGGGACGTGGGCATGGGACTTAGGAAATGAAGTTTAGGATATGGGCATAGACAGTGGGACATGGAACATGGACAGTGGTATATAGGATGTGAAAATGGGACTTGGGACATAGAATTTGGGACGTGGGCATTTGCTATGGGACATGGGACATGGACAGTGGGACATGGGATGTGGGCATAGGACTTGGGACATGGAGTTTGGGACGTGGGCATAGATAGTGTGACATGGGACATGGATAGTGGGACATGAGTGTGAGAAATGTACAGTGGGGCTTGGGTGCTTGGAACCGTTCATCCCATGACTTGATCTAACACCCTGTTTGGAGACCATTCATCCATGTCCAAAATCATATTCCATGTCCGGGATTATGAAGTCAGACATGGATGAACGGTTCCAAGTGCCACATTGGAATACACCATATTCAGGAACTGTTCATCCATGTCCAAATTCATATTCTATGTCTGGGATTATGAAGCTGGACATGGATGAATGGTTCCCAATATCCATGTCCCACTCTCTATGCCCCAAGTCCCACCCTTCATGTCCCAAGTCCAAGTTCCATGTCTCACGACCCAAGTCCCATGTCCCACATCCAGTAGAATCAAAAGCTTGGAAAGACCATCCCCTATACTAGTTCACTTGCAGAAATAAAATGAGACAAGCTGCTAACCGACTTCCATAAAATAATAACCATTCTATACACAGTGTAAGTATTATATATAAATGAGTACCTATCATGTTTATAGATTGCAGTATAAGTATTACATATCAATGAATACCTATCAAATCTCTAATTTATAGTGTAAGTATAAGAAAAAATGAGTACATATCAAAGTTATAGATTACAGTATAAGTATTACATATCAATGAATACCTATCAAAGCTCCAATTTATAATATAAGTATAAGAAAAAATGAATACATATCAAAGTTACAAATAACATCTCTATGGCAAAAAGAGATTTATTTCTTGGATTTGGGTTCCTCTTTGTTGGATCCAGTCATCTTTGGTCTTTTGAAAGATACTTGAGGACCTATTTCTACTATGATCATTGTTGTAAGAATTGCTTGAGCTTGTTTCAATGCAACTTGTAATGCTAAAGGGGGCAGGAGAGGAGGGATTACCCTAAGACGAGCTTGGTATTTAGGTGTGAGCATCTCAGGGTAGGAGGGGAGATGCTGGGCTTGAAAAGCTATGTTATTTGCTCTAAAAGCTATGTTATTTGCTCTAAGTCTACGATGAGTGATCAGAATGATGGAGCTGAGGGGATCTCAGGGGCAAAGAAGGTCTGAGATCATGGAAAGGTGATGATGGAGAAGAGGATTGAACAGGCTTCGATTGCCATTTGGACTCAACCAAACAGGTCAAAGTATCTAGCTTTTGATGCACTAAATCCATTTGCTCCTTCATTGAATCCATTTGCTCCTTTATTGAATCTATCTTGATGTTTGGAGTATCAACATCAACTTCAATCTTTCTCTGCATGTTCTCAACACTACTGTGAGTGGAGGATGAAGGCCTGCTTGGAGGAGGTGCTGGAGCTTCTATGAATGGAGAAGCAGCTACTACTGCTGTTGTTCCAGTTGCTACTTTCGCAGTTGCTGCATGTGTTGCTATTCCTGCTTCTGCACTTGCTGCATGTGTTATTTTTGTTGCAACTCCACCTCTTCTTCTCTCAAATTAGCTATTATTTCCTCTACTCTATTAGTGAAAACTTCTTCCCTTATTTCCACACTTGAAGCAGGAAATTCTACTTCTCTTATTTCGGTTGTTCCACCCTCAAATCTGGTTCGCTTGGATGACTTGGTCCTTTTGGGACCAATTTTTCTCAAATTCACCTCAGTCACCAAATCAAAATTTCTAAATTCTTCTTCATCTTTAGATGTCAAATCGACTCCTACTCTTCTTAGGAATTTAGGCATGATCAGTCCATAAGGAAGAGGATATCTGTTATTGCTCTTCACTTGAAACAAATGAGTTGAGATTGTCTTCGCTAGGTTTATTTTCTTCCCATTCTTCACTGCTTACAACATTTTGCAATCTTTCTCAAAAATGTTATCCCTACCTCCTATTTTTGGAAAGATGTTATTGATGAGCAAAATGTGGGTCATTCTCATATTCTTGTCCAAATAGCTGGGATGTAGCATTTTTACTTCTTTGTCAACCTCTATTCTAGCCACCTCTGAAAATAATTGTGTTTTCAAGGTAGGCCAATCCTTTTTCTCTCTTTCAACTATAGGGAGATTCAAACACTCCCTTATGTTCTCAGGAGACAAATCTATTACTTTGTTCTCAGGAGATAAATCTATTACTCTATCTCCTATCCACGATTTCTTCGTCTTTGAATCATAGTTGCAGAATAATATTTTAACCATCCTTGTGTAGCATTTCTCCCCATAACTCATAAACTCATTCCACCCTTGGATTTTAATCCATCTACAAATGTCCAAATCCAAGTCATTTTCACCGAGTCAGTAGAAATTAAGACACCTTCCCTTCTTATGAGAATGCAAAATGTCATATTTTATTCTCCTAATACTTCATCTTTTGCACACATTTGATTCCTAAATATACTCAT
>JAYJMB010047084.1:0-30417 GCA_036873735.1 Pouteria campechiana
TATTACTCTATTTGCCGTTGTTTATTACATTATTTATAGTCATGTTTTTTCGCTTACCTGCTTACTGAGTTTGCCCAGACTCACCCTTTTATTTAAATTTTAGCTAACAGGTCAGAGGACAGAGCCCAATAGGGTGTTGGGTCTCACGATGGGGCTAGGCCGTGACACCTGTAGAGACTTTACTCCTTTTCATAATTTATGATGATGTATATTATTGGATGAATTTTGAATGTATATGAGACATGTATCATTACTTAATTTTACAACATGTCATTTTATGGTGTGAGTGTATATGATTTGACAGCTAGGGTATAGTATACCCTGATTTTGGTCTGTGGATGTTGTGGTGATGTATGTTTTGGAGACAGGAGTTATATAATTTGTGTAGAAAAAGGTAAGGCCTGGAGGTGGCCATATTATATTTGCATATTTGTTATATAATTATTGTAGTTTAGCATGTTTTATACAGGATAAAGGTGGTAAATAAGGGGAGACTCTGTCGAAATTTTCTCTGAATTTACCACTAGTAATGCTCCAGGGAGGCGGGGCATTACACTCAATTCCATATAGCACATGTTAGGTATTGTCCACTTTAACTAACAAAGACTTCTCAAGTATTCATTGGGAGGAAATATTTTTTTTAATTTTACCCTAGACTCAAATAAAATTAGTGTCACATCCTTCCTTAACCTATTTCTCCAATTAAGTTAATCCTTTCTCCCTTATGTTCCATATGAATCACAACAAAAGGATATCTTGCATGTTATTTAACCTTTTACATCTTAGAGGACATTTATACATGACTTGGTCAAACAATCAATCCATGTAAAAATCAATGTCTACCATTGATATTACCGTCACATTATCAATGGAAAGATTTTAGTAACAACACGATCCATTTTAGCTCTACAACAACTTAACTAGATCTAGTACTATTCAATTTTAATATTCCTCTCATTTTTTTTAGTTTCAACTTATTATCGATTTGGTGATATGGGAAGTTCTTGGAAAGTCTTCCTTTTACTTAGTTATGATTCATCTTTTATGAGGCTGTCCTTAGGTGCTTACTTTTTATAATTTTCCTTCTCATAGAAGGTCGCCAAAAAGAGATATTAAAATAATAAGCAGCATACAAGAATGAAAACAAAAAGCGGGATGGATTACTTTATAATTTCTTTCATTGTAAGTAAAGTTGTCAAAAGGGATGAGAAAGTAAACTTTGAAGGAAAAAGGTATAATTGAAAATAACATGAACGTTTAAAGATAAACTTTTTGTATAAGATACAATTGTAAATATAAATAATAATAATAATTAAAAAGTGAGTTGGAACATGTCGTTGTTCCATTAATTAAAAAGTGCAACAGAAAGTATTTCTGGTTTTTCTTTTTATCAAACTATCCAAAATAGTTAGGTTGTGGTAATGAAGAAGGCGATAACTAAATAGGGGTACAACTCGGGATCATTAAACTCGAGTTCCCATCAACCCTAATACTAACCCTATTTCTAAAACTTCAATCCTAATCATTTTTTTGAAAATTGGGCTTGGATTGAGTTTTGGGTTGGAATTCAGGTTGATGAAAATTTAATGACGGTTTGATTAATTGAAATATCATTGTTTAAACTTCTCATTCATGTTTCAAATTAAATGGAAAAACAACACACCATTTAATATTTGAAATTGCTCATTCATGTTTCAAAGTTCAAACTAAATGAAAGATTGCCCCATTCATATTTAAACTAATAAAAAACAAAAGATCATTCAAAAAATATTAAAATTTGAAGAACTAAACTTCAGCAAGTTTTTCTCCTTGTATTAAACTAGTAGCGCTGTTTCATTCTGTAGTTAAATATAAATATATAACCATAAACATAAACATTAATATCTAACTATAATAAAAACCTTAAATATTTATGTTAAAATTAAGTTTGGGTTGGGAAAAGATAAGTTTAAGTAGTGCAAAAAGTTGGGTTCGGTGGGCTGGTTTCGGGAATCCGGGCCCAAGTTGCCACCCTGTGCACCCAAAAAGTTGTCGAAATCGTCCGTAACTGTGTTAAAAAACACAGAGCAGGTTCCAATCCGACAATGCAAAATAGTTGACTATAATCCATTGTCAGATGACGCCATTTAAAAATACTGGGCCATCTGCTAGGAATGTCGTTTTCCCGTCTGAATCTCCAGCCGCAAAAACTCGCCGGAATTCTGCTTTCCCGCCTAAAATCTCAAAAATTCCAAAGAAACTCAGAGAAGTCCCCGCCGCCCTGCTCTGCCAAAGCATCCGCATCCGCATGCGCAGCCGGCAACGGTGCCGAGGCCGCGAAAATCCCATCCGAGAAATTGTCGAATGCTGGAAACGGCCCAAAATCCGACGAAGTGGCGCTGAAGCCCATATGCTGAATCGGCTCCGAAAACATCCAATCGTTCGCCAGATCGAGCCCCGCCAGCGTTCCGCCTTCGGATTCCGACGACAGCCACTGAATCACCGACGAACGCTCATTCTCCGACTCCTGCGGCGCATATTTAGCAAACCTGGCGGCAGCAGCCTGGATTTCGGCTGCGCTGAGCGTGCCGCAGCCGGCGATGTCCGGCAGGTTGTCTGGAAAATTGAATTTGCCTTTGGTGCCGCGTAGGCAGAAGACG
The DNA here is from genome assembly GCA_036873735.1 of Pouteria campechiana. Lineage (NCBI taxonomy): Eukaryota > Viridiplantae > Streptophyta > Magnoliopsida > Ericales > Sapotaceae > Pouteria > Pouteria campechiana. The sequence goes on from JAYJMB010047084.1 coordinate 2,640, forward strand.
GCGGCGTCGAATGCCCTTGCTGCCTTCTCCGGCGTGTCGTAAGAGCCGAGCCAGATGCGCTCCCGGCTGTTTGGAAGCCGGATTTCCGACACCCACTTCCCCCATTTCCTCTTCCTGACGCCTCTGTAACGGAGCTCCTCCCCCTCGGCGGCGTGTTTCTCGGTCGGTGATTTCACCATTTCCGTGGTTCAAGCAGAATGGCTGTTAAAACTTGAAACTGGACGTCGGGAAGAACTTTTCTTCTTTTTTATTTTTTATTTTTTCTTTTATTTCCTAGTTGGATTGAGGAGGGAATGCGGCTGCACATTTTTATACTCTGCTGCCTTCTCGCATCAGGTGCTCTGTCGTTGACTGGTAAGCGTGTCTGGACACGTGGTTGAAGGTGATTGACCAGACGATGGTCCACGCGGATGGACTCCTGGTATACATCACGTGCGATACATGTATACGGATGGGGCGGGCAGGCGGGCTTCGTCTGTCGCTGTGGTATTTCGTTTTTTCTAGAATAAAGTGTTTTTGGTACTCTGAAGGAGTCAGATGGTTCGTGTACATGTTTTTATTAGGTGTCCAACATAGCTTTCGAGTTTCGAAATAGAATATCATATCATTGGGCAGGTGGGGCAGTGACTATTGTAAAACATATAAAAAATGAGATAGGTAAGAAACAACGCCAGCAAATTTGAATGGTGAGCACATATTAGCTGTTACCCTAGCAAGTGGCATTGGCCAAAATTTTGGACTTCACAAATTATTTAAATTATTTAAGCAGCATTTATATCTTTTAATTGAAACTAATTTGGAAAAAACATTTAGGTAGATCATATAAGGAGAAATAGTGTGAATTAAACATTTGTTCTTAAACTTGTCAACTGACTTTTTATGTTTCTGATAATTTTAGTATCTGTGAAAGCATTCGTATCTAAAATTTTCCTTAGTACGGCTTATGTAAAGATATGATAATTTTCAACATAAAATAATTAATTATATTTTAAATGATGGTCCGGAAATTGAAAAGAAAATTCAACTCAACTTCTTCAAGGTTCCAGACCGTTTGCGTCTAATTAAGTCGACAACTTAGGTTGATGGGATTTCAATCTACGTTCGAAGTCATTCAATTCAACAATGTTTATCAAAAATAGCTTTTATCAAGCCATTAGCAGATATTGGTCCAATGGGTTAGTAAAGTCATGGTTGCCTTTTAAAATTTATTACGTTATAGTTATTTTAAAATTTTGTGGATTTAATTAGATGGGAGGATGTTGTCTATGATGCTACTTTGTAAATAAAAGAATATTTTAGAAAAGAAAGAAACTTAATGTTTCCTTTCATTTTCAATTATATATTTTCAAAATATTTCAATATAGAAATTTGATTCTTAATGACCAAGATTTGATATAGAGATGCAAATCTATACATGCATATATAGCAATCGATTAATATTACAGTAAGTTGATTAAAATTTTGATGGAGTTATCTGAGGCTAAATTCTACTTTTGAATTGACCCATATCTAAACTGTGGTTGTTGCGCGCTTTAGTGGGATTGGAATTGAATGGATAACAAATTACTGCCTAAATATCATGAATTACGAAACATATAACGAGCCCGATCCATTTCACGTTGTATTCTGCTTTGAAATATGACAATAAATACCTCTAGCAAGAATACAGTCAGCAGGCGCGAAGTTGCGAACACATGCACCGACCAGGCAAACCACGTGCTCTCCAAGCATCTCAATGCAAAAGCGCATGCACCTGCTGACAATCTCCACGCTATGAAAGAGGGAAAAGATGTGTAAAGAGAAACACAGATAACAGAGAGGAAGATAATATTAGTCGCATATGAATAATGTCGGCTATAATAAAAATAGAAAGATAATTTTTAATAAGTAATAATTCAAAAAATAGAATAGTTATGGATGGTATTACCCCAGTATTCCCTACATTTTGCATATTTTATGATCAGCGTTTAATGATATTACATTAATGCAGGAAACTTGGTAAGGTTTGGGCATTGAATAAGAGGTCTATCATGTTGAACAGTGACTGTAGATTGTAAATCACATGACTATATTACTTTTCTGGAACCGTTTTGACTTTTACTCGCATCGTCAGTTGACGGCCCCTAGCGGGGCACCGAGAAGGCTCCTACTAGGGCGGAGTATGCTGAGAATGGCGTCTCACAGCAAACTGCGTCACCTCCCTCATCATCTCATCACCCGCAACATCTCTTTCATTATTTCCCTCTTGGGGACTATGCCATTGACTGTCAAACAAGTTGCATATAACAATACATAACTTTATCCTTGACAAGAGGACCCTTAGAATTTGCTTTAAGAATACCTTACTTGTCACAGTGGGTTAAGATATGGCAGCAAACATTTTTAATTTGATTTTAACGGTTGGTCGGTAACTCGCCTCTCATCTCATCATCTCATCTTACACCATCTCCTCTCCATTTTAAATTTAAAAAGGTTTTAATTGTCTTATAATTTGCCTTTAAATTTTTTCTTTCTTCTTCTTCTCGTTTATTTTTTTCTACAATATTTTTAGGAACGAAATTTTTATTGAGCTCATTTTATATCTTATTTTATAAATTAATTACTTTTCTTGAAAAAAAAGGAAAAACAATTGTTTAAAGTATGTCTGTCATAGCAGGGAACGGCCTCAAATTTATCATATTGACTAAACTATTATTTGAGCACTTATTTGTTAGATTAAGAAAAGCCAACCCAAGCCCTAAAATGAAGCCGATCGATGTAACATTTTTGACCTGCAGTGAATTATCATTAGCCTCATTAAAAGCTTATTCCCATATAAGCAGAGCTAGCTATATAAATTTTGATGCGCCATTCCTATCAATCTTAGATTAGTTCTTTGTAAGCTTAAGTATTTTTATATTTTTTTAATTATCTTTAACTCTGTTCTTTTTAACATTAGTTTAATTTGTTATAGCCTTTTTATTTTGATAAATTTATTTTTCCTAACTTCCTGAATTCCATTCCACATGAGCATATTACATAAATTTATTTTCTTTCATTCTATTATCTATTGATTCTACCTTTACATTATCTTGAATAAAGTACTCTCTAATTTTATCTTTTATCTTGAATAAGGTAATCTCTAATTTTATCGATTCTACCTTTCATGTATATGTTATATCTTATCTATTTAATTGCTTGGGTATAAAAATCTATGGAAAAATAAAAAATTTCTAAATACCAATTTATAGAAGAAAGTGTATAAAAATTTCTAAATAACAATTTATAGAAGGAATTTAATAAAAAATACCTCATTTTTGGATTTAGGACCATAAAAAATTCTAAGAAAATCACAAGCCATTTTTTATGGACTTAGTTGGAATTACTAGAATTGCCGTCATTGACGGGTTCCATTGGTTGCTACTGACCATTCATTGTTATCTACCTTCTTAAGGTGCTACCACCTTGGTTGCATATTGCTCTCGTTCACTCTCGATGCTATTTAAGGGTCTATTTGGCCTTACATTTTAGAGGCCTATGAGCATTTACTAACATTAGAAAGTGCTTTTGTGTGATTTTTCAAGTGTTTATTTTGAATCAAAATTATAATAGCTTATTTTAATGATGAATATACAATAACAATTTAGTTTTGATAGTGAACAAATATATGAGTGAGAAAAAGAGCACTAAAAACTTTATTTCTCAAGTATTATAGAAGTTAAAATGAAAAAATAAGTTTAACACAAAGGATTCAAAGTAAACATGTTTAAAGACGAAGTTTCATAAAAAAAACAACTAAATTGGTCCAAACTCACCATAAAACAAGTCAAGATGGAAGAAAACATTAAATGACAAGTTTCTATGAGAGTTTGCATGAAAAAGAGAACTCAAAAGAGAAGTATCCTTTGACAAAGGTCTTTAGAAGAACCTGAAATCATGTTTAAGGTAAAAGTTCTTCATAGAGGAGATCACAAAGGAGAACTTCAAAAACTATAAAGATTTGCGAACTAGCTATTGGTGGCAGTTGATGTTGTTAGGCAGACGAAGGAGAATTGGTCAACCATAGAGGTCTACTGTTAAACTTGTAATGACTACTTTTTAGCAAAGGCATTGATAGAGTAGACCTTTCATGCCAATAAAGGTTTATCATTATACCTGAAGACGAGCATTGATACCAAAGGAGTCTACAAAGGAGATTGATAGAGGTCTTTGGGGCATTCTTATTGATAGAGTTTTTTGACAAAGTAGATTTGAGTTCCATAAAGGTTCGTCTTCATGACTGAACCTTTTTTGCATATTCCGCAAGTAAGATTTAATGACTATAACCTCATGGCATAGTTTTAAATGGCCATGAGTCCTTCGAAAGCTTATAAATAGAGACTCCATTCAAAGAAAAAAAAAGTTTTTGCAATTCAAAAGTAGGCATTAGTGCATTTACAAAACAAAAGTTTTCTTTTAAAAATGTTCAACTCAACAACAATCCAACTCTAATCAATACTCAATCTCCATTAAATCCAACTTCAAAAGGAGTTTCAAAACAAGGTTTTACATTAATTAAAACTTTATTCCCTTGTCCTTTATTGTGTATAAACTCTGCCTAGTAAGAGGTAACTCTATTGCACAAGCATTCTTAAGATTTCCACACTTTGTAAAGTGTAATTTCTGAGTGTTAGGTGACTTGTAGTTAGAGTTTGATTTTACAAGGAGATTTACTTGCAATGATAAGTTGTAAGAGTTTGTTTGTCAAGGGTTATCTTAGAGAAGTGGAGTAGGAACCCACATTAGGTTGAACCACTATAAAAATTGCAATGTGACCTACACTTGTTAGTCTTTTTTTTATACAATTTTTAATTAGCCAAAAGTTTGTGAAGCTCAATTCACCCTTTTGAGCTATCATAACCTTGGGGGGACCAACAATTGGTATAAGAGCATGCTTCACTTATTGATCTTATTTACTATATACATCAACTTGTAAAGAGATTCAAATGGTCAATATCTCCTACAACACTACTACAGAGGGATAATCCATGAGAAACATTCTTTGATGGACTATATTATAGGTACTAGAAGATGAGGAAATACAATTTCCTCATTATTATTCATTGCAGATTATACTGTAAGTGTACGACGTCAAGTTTTATCATATAATAGTGAGAGAGTGTTGTCACCATAGGGACTGCAAATCTTAATTAATCACTAGCTATCATGAGAATGATCCTAATTTTATCTAGACAATTAAGAAATAAGGAATTGAATAAGAAATACAAATGACACGCTTTGGTAAGAAGAAATCAAGGTAAGAATCCTTAGAGGATTGATTTCACTTATGCTTCATTCATGGTGTTTTCAACTTATTTAATGTTGATCATTATATTAGTTTATAAATCAAGAATTGGCAAAATACTCAACTCCCTCTCTCGAGTGCCAAGTCAAGTATCTACTCTTGATCCTCAAATTTCTATATCCCTATAAAAATCAAAAGATTAAGAATGCATTACGATTATGATTCTTTTAAGTGATTTCATAAAACCTAGAAGCCCTCTCGAGTCATCTATGATTTTATATCATAATGCCTAGATTGTATTCAGAATTATCTCTCATGAGTGTCAAATCCTAAATATTTAATCATTCAATAAAGGGCCAGTAAATTAAAAGCATTAGTCATAAAGCATTATAAATAAACCAATAACAATGTCAATCACCCAATTCATTGATCACACCATGAAAACTACATAAGATCCATCTCCTATCTAGTAGGAAGAGTTTAGCTGCTCATGATTGAATAAGAGTCCACAAAATAATCATTCAACATCATCATGATCTGAATCCAACTTAAATTCAAGATACAAGGGATGAAAGATAGTGAAAACACTAGAAAAAAGGTAATAGCAATTTCTTCCCCATTGATGCTTATCTTTTGATCCTTGAATTTGAACTTCCTCCTCTTAATGTTCAAGCCCTTCTTGCTCCTCTTCAAACTATTTAAGAAACACTCTGAAAGTCTCCAAAAAATGCTAGCAAAAAAATCCCCTAAAACCATCCTCAAAAAGTTCCTTTTATGTCTCATACATCGGGGTTGAAATCATGCATGCTCACCATGTAGATGCATCGGCACCGTGGCGCTAGATTTGGGTGTCGCAGTGACCAACCTGTTGCCCACCGGTCGCTCCTTGATGCATGGAATGGCTCCGTGGCTAAACTTTTGAGTGTTGTGGTGCTCATGTTGCTACCCCTATTCTTACACTTCTTGCTTTCTCTACTTGAGTCGTCTTCAGCCATCCATTTGCATTCTTACCCTTCTTGCTTCCTCTACTTGAGTCATCTTCAGCCATCCATTTGCATTCTTACCCTTCTTGCTTCCTCTACTTGAGTCGTCTTCAGCCATCCATTTGCATCCTTCTTTGCCATGGTTATTCCTTTATTTTGCTCCATTCTCTACTTTCCAATGTCTTAAAAACACAAATAATTCAACATTAATTTCATATAAACTCCTCAAGAATCAACAATTAACAAGCTTATGTAATACTATATATAAGTGAATAAAATATTAGTTCCCATAGAATGACTATACTTAAGAGGGGAAGGGTGAATTAGATTTATAAAAATTTCTTGCTTGTCCCCTATTTAACTAATATCCCCTTTTCATACTTGTGTGCAATACAATATGAGGTAAATAATAAAGCAGTAATGTATAAGTAAAGTAAAGCAATCACACAAATAGCACACACAATATTTTTATAGTAGTTCAGGAACCTTGTCCCTACGTTCACTCTTCTAAAAGCATACTCTCCTTTTTCCTTGGGATCCACTATATCCCATATAATGGAAATACAATAATGCTCTCAACACTCTTCTAGATTCAAAATCTAGGGGGCATGAACAAGTGTTCCCAACACTCTTCTGGATTCTAGTTCCAGGGGGTGTAAACTAGTGTTCCCAACACTCTTCTAGATTCCAGCTCCAGGAGGCATAAACTAATGACTTTTGTCTCAACAGATACTCATAGCCCTTCTATAGTCTGATCCACACTATCTGCTCAAGGCATTTACAAAGAAATGGATAAAGCATTTTAAGCACACTTTTACAAATATCTCATCGAAAGCATAGGGGAAGGCTTAAGGATTTTTATGGCTCTTTATGTTGCAGAAGCTCTTCCCTGAATGTATGAATAAGAAAGCCTTGAAGATTGAAGCTTTTGAATGAATATTTAGAAGTTAAAGCTCTTGGCCTTGGGTAGAAGGTTTTGCAGAAGATTTAGGCTCTTCAAAAATATTTCTTTACCACCTTTGAATCGTCCTACCTCTTTTCCTTAAATAGCTCTCTTGAAAACTTAATCATTGGAGAAAGATGATTTTCATTTAATACAAAGATGAAGGTAGATGAGCAAGAAATAAATGTAGAAGACCATTCTGATAATCTTCCATTTGAAAACATCATCTTATAATAAATTCTCATATGCGTAGAGCCGTTCTAGAGTGCTAACCTTGACATAGAAGAAGGTGAATAGTTGGTTTAGGAGAGGGGAGGGGTGATTTGGGTTTATAAAAGTTGTTTGCTTGTCCCCTATTTAACTAATATCCCATTTTCATGCTTGTGTGCAATACAATATGAGGTAAATAATAAAGCAGTAATGTATAAGTAAAGTAAAGCAATCACACAAATAGCACACACAATATTTTTATAGTAGTTCAGGAACCTTGTCCCTATGTTCACTCTTCTAAAAGCACATTCTCCTTGTGCCTTGGGTTTTACTATATCCCATATAATGGAAATACAATAATGCTCCCAACACTCTTCTAGATTCTAGATCTAGGGGGCATAAACAAGTGTTCCCAATGCTCTTCTGGATTCTAGTTCCAGGGGGTGTAAACTAGTGTTCCCAACACTCTTCTAGATTCCAACTCTAGGAGGCATAAACTAATGACTCTTGTCTCAATAGACAATCATAGCCTTTCTTAAGTCTGATCTACACTATTAGCTCAAGGCATTTACAAAGAAATGGATAAAGCAGTTTAAGCGCTCTTTTACAAATATCTCGAATAGAATATTCAAATTGACATTTTTGAGCATATATCAAAATCTCTCTGTAACTCAAACTTTGTTAAATATGATAGATAGTTATAATAGATATCTACAGTCCTGCACTTGGAAATTTTAATGAGTTCTTGATGCTGGATTCTTGTTTATCACTTAATGTTAGGATTGCTATATATGATTTTGATGATAATAAAACTTGTATTAAGATAATTAATATATATGCTTAAATCTTTAACAGTCATATGCATGATCCAATAAACGTTAATCAATATAAATACATAATCCTGAATGTTTAATTATCCATCCACACATCCCTTAATGATGCAATTAATATTATTGAGTATTCATTAATGTTTTAATTTGTTGAAAAATACTAAGCACCATATTTAAGCTTTCACATTATGCACTTAATGAAGATGTATATTATCCTTGCTCTACAATATGATTAAATCACATGAGAATAAAATGTATTATAACATTATATCTGAAAGATAATAATATAGCAAGTGCAAAAAAGTTTCAAGTGCAAGATCACAATCATCTGCAATAGACTGCCATAACTATCTGCTACATTCCAAAAGGGTTGAACTAATGAAGATCATGGAAGAAAAACAAGAAGGTTTGAAGACAAGCCACAAGAAAGGATGCATTGTCTAAGAAAAAGCTTCCACGAACAAAAGGAATGAAAGAAAAATAAGGCTTCAAAGATGTGCTATAACAAGCTTGAATTGTCTATTACATCTTTAGATAAACTTCCATAGATAAATGCAAGACAGAAGCAGTTGAAGACGAAGCCATGGTCAATAAGCATAAATTTGTTTGAGAAATTTGAACGATCTACACAGATCAGACAAAATTTATCTAAGATAAACAAAGAAGAAGAAGCTCCATCAAACACTCAAACCAAAAAAAGAAAGAAGGAACTACCACCTAAATAATTATGTACAAAGTGAAGAAAACTTTGTCTGATCAACAAAGTTAGAAGAAAGAATTCTTTTAAGGATAAAAAGGCAAGATGAGCAAATAAAGGAGTGCAACTTTAAGCTAAGACAAGACAGAAAAATCAAGAATGAAGAAAGAAAGAAGTTGCAGAAGCAAACTCCTTTTGATGCTCGAAGAATGTAAACAAAGAAGGAACTCTATTTTGTTTGTGGATCAAAAGTTTGTTGATTACTTACTATAGATAAAGCATCAGATAAAGTAGAAGACTAAATAGAAGTTGCACAGTGAGCATAGATGGAGTTGAACAAACAGAGCTGTTTGGACAAAAAGGAACTTACAATAGACAAAGGAACATTCGTCTACAACTTGCATCAGACAAACCCATATGCGGCATGTAGAGTACTTCGTCCAAGATAAAGCAGAGCAAAGTTTGTCTATCACTTACATCAAACAAATACTACATTTTGTCTATTCGAGCAAGACAAAGCTAACTTCATCTGCCACCTCCAATAGACAAATGGGGAATAAAAGAAGAACATAACATTTCTTTTGTTCATATAGACAAAGGAGAGTATGTTAATCAACTTGTTCAACTTCCTCTACACCACCTAGAATTTGTCTATTGCTTATATCAGATGAAGCACATGCACAAAGAATTGATTGACAGATAAATCTCCTGGAGGAATTCTTGTAGACAAAGTTGGGTTTGTCTATTGATTAGTTTGACTTCGTTTGCGCAATTTAGAGTTCATTTGCTATTTACAACAAACAAATTCCAATCATGAAGGATTGATTATCAGACAAACCAATGGGAGAATCCGTCCGCAACTTAGGGTAGACAAATGCAAACAAAGAGAGGGTGTGACTTGTTAGAGGAAAGTCAATTCATGTGACTTGCATCCAAATGGCATTTGCACTCATGCTATCATTATGCAGACCTATTTTTATCATCATTTCTAGTAAAAAATAATGTTGGAGGTTTTTCAAGCTGTAGCAAGTCAAACGAGGAACACCTTTTGACACAGCTCATCATCCTCTTTGAACGACGACGAAGCAACTCGAGACAAATTAGAAAGACTTGAACTTCAATGTAGAAATCTCAATGGTCTTATTCATTCAATGTTGCTCTCATTTCTGCATTCAATGGAACCCATCTTCTCCAATGGTCAAAACTATGAAGAAACGATTTAGGAGACAAGGTGGAACGATTCAAAGGTGGTGAAGGAATACATTATAAGTGAGCTTAGTCTTATGCAAATTCTTCCACTCATGGCCAAGAGCTCAAACTATCAATAATCCTTTATGAGCCTTAATCTGCAAATCTTTATGGCCATTATTTTTATATTTTGGGAAGATCTTTTTATGTTATTAGAGTTGTAAAAGAGATCAAAATTTTCCCTATGCTTGAGAGAAATACTATGTAAAAGTGTATAAGTTTTCTGAAAAACTTGAAACCAGAGAGTTGTTGGTGATCTCTAAAAAACTAACAAGTTTTCTCGTGATCTTCAAAACTAGTGAGTTTCCTGGTGAGCTTGTGAAAACTTGAAGAGTGCTAGGAGCACTAAGCTTATGCCTCTAAGAGCTAAAATCTAGAAGAGCATTGGGAATACTGTTTATGCTCCCTAGAGCTAGAATCCAGAAGAGTGCTAGGAGCACTTTGTATTTCCATTATGTGGGATATAGTAGAACCTAAGGCATAATGAGTGTGTGCTCTTGGAAGAGTAGATGTAGGGATGTGGTTCCCAAACCACTATAAAATTTGCACTATTTGTGTGTGTTTGCTTGCTTGTTTTATCTTTCATACACTTTACTATTTTTATTATCTATCTTACAATACACCACACACAAGCACAAAAAGAGGAAAATATTTCAATAGGGGCAAAGCAATAAATTTTTATATACCCAATTCACCTCTCCCCTCTTGGGTTAAGCTACACTATGAGAATTTACACTTAGAACCTTCAAGCATTTCATTATCCTTCAATAGATTGTCTATTTTTACAATTAAGAAATGTTATGGACTGCTTGGAAGAATATTATTGCAAGATACAACTGCTACAGAGTATTGGATTTCTAATATTTGAAAGCAGCATTTTTTATTGTAGTAAGTTACTATAGCACTTTGTTTGTTAATTCATCTGAAGTAAGTATCAGACGAATCTAACTGCCTAAAAAGTTTATTCATGAGCACTGTAGCAGAGTTACTATAATAGTTCATATGTTACTTCTTCTGTTAATTTGCCTGAAGCTTTATCCACAGGTACTGTAGTAGCATTACTATAGCAATTCGTTTGTTACTTCATTTGCTAATTCATCTGAATCTTTGTCTTAGAGAACTTTGTTTAAAGCTTTATCCTCAGGTACTATAGTAGTCTTACTGTAGCAATTCATCTATTGCTATGTCTGCTAATTCGTTTAAAGCTTTGTCTTATATAAACTTTGTCTTCCACTTTGGCTAGCATTGTAGTAATACTGTAGCATTTTATTGCAACAAAATTACTATAGCAGTGTACCTACACTTAGAAATTCTTGCACTTTTGCAACATTGTTAACTTAATATTTTTCATTATATTTTCCATTTAAAATCATAATATAATTATCCATATAAAGTTTGCATAAGTTATAAAGCACAGATACACAATTTGAATCATGATTTGTTTCTATAAACTCATCTAAGCATTAATTCTTTTTCATTGAAAAATATATCTAGACTTATATCAAAATGTATATGCTTGCGTAAATGATATCTTAATAAAATGTGCATATTTCAAGCATATTTTTCTACATTTCAAGCTTCCTATACTAGAAACATCATTAGCATAAATCAAGTCTTAAGACAAGTTTTGTTGTCATCAAAATCATACAATAATCCCAACATAAAATTCACTTTTCAAATACAACTAAACTTATTAATTTGCTAGTCCTCAAGCAGAGCAAAAACAAAAAGAACAAACTTTCAAGAAAAACACAAACACAACATTGATCATGTTCATCTTTCAAAGACCTCAAGATAGTTAATGTAGCTCAGAAGGAAACATAAAAAATGTCATGTATGTATAGAATTTCAACTCAAATGACATTCTCTCTACTCTTGATTCCTAGTGTATGAGCAAAGAATTATAGCCACTCCAATCCAAATCAATTCATACTCAGATGAATTTATGCAACTAAATAAAATGTGTTCAATTCAGAACCCCATATGCTCATTTCGCTCATCATTCTCCACTCATCTTAGTCAACATCTCACTGAGAATCAATAGGTCTTGTTGTGTTTGTAACAGGGCCTTAGGCCTAGCAATCAAAGAAAAGGAATAAGAGTTCACAAATCAAGAGACATTGCAATAGATATAAACATGATGGTTTACTCTCATTTATATTCTTCTTTTCCTTATATGGGTTATATTACTATTACACCCCAAAACTTATTTTCTTTTGAGTCTTTGGAACATGATGCCCCCAAATTTGGATTATAATGCTACCCCCCCCAAACTTACAACTTCATGGATATGTGATCCCCCCAAATGAAGAATAAGTCCTTATTCATCCTTTTTCTTTTGTCCTTTTCTACTTTTGGCCTCTTTTCTATAACCCCCAAACTTATCTTCCTATACATTACTAATACCTCTCTAACAAGCATGTGTACATAGTACATCTCTTAATAGGTTAACATGGTTTTTCAGGCTAAAAGGGTATGATTGATAAAGCTAAAGAAACAAAGGTCAAATAGTGGTTTATCACATACTTTGTATATACCATTCTTTCAATAGCACTCAATGGGGACACTAGTGACATTGATACTAGGTTAGCAAGAAAGGCTCAAACTGATTAAGAAATGCCTACATCCTTTTCTCATTGCTATGTCACCTAATTTTTGCCTCAAATGATAATTGAAATGAGTTCTAGAGTTCAAACTAAGTTATGTATGCTTAGTCACCTAATTTGTTTCCAAGTACTCAATTGATTCAAATAAAAATGGTTATGTGACCAAATGTATAAGGAATCTAAAGTAAACTAGACAAATATTGACGTCAAGCACATAGACTATATTGACATCCATCATTTCTTTCCTAAGCCATTGTTATAACATCCTGTTCATATCATTAGTTTACTACAAAGAACCCTGATCAATGCTCAAAATTTTTCAAATTTTTTTTTTCACCAGTCATGAAACAGAAAACATAACCTTAATAAAACATACTAAGTAGGACTACAAAAAGAAACAAACCACACAGCAATATAACACAAACAAACACACAAGATATAAGCACAAGACATAGACAACACCACCAAACTAAAAGCTAACATTGTCCTCAATGTGCAATAAAAGTAGTCGAAATGAGGACTTCCCTGATGAAATGGCCTTCAGTCCTCCTCTTCGTTCTATGAATCCTTAGATTCAGAAGCTAGCAGATAGGATAGAAATGTGGGCGGTGGAGGAAAGACCAATGAAATGGTGCCCTGATTCATGATACAATTATGGAACATGGTTGTGAGTGCATTCATGTAACCCACTGTGAAGCCAAATTGTTGCCTTTGCTTAGACACCCTGGTCAAATCTCTTGGTTATGGATAACTGCCACCACTAAATGGACTCTTGCATCTCTTCTGGCTGATGATGTAAATTAGCAACATTGGAGGCATTGTGAGAAGAAGATGTAGCCTATCCCCTTTGTGTAGAGTTTGGTTGAGAAGAAAATCCTGCCGTTTCAACTTCACCATCTTTTTTATCAAAGCATATGATCATCATATAAGTAATTGGGGTCCATGGATGTTGGATCTCCTCTATTTCTCTTGTAGTAACCCCCTTTTGCTAGCACAGTTCATAAATGAGGGATGGATGTCCAAAGCCACCCGTTCTCCATCCTGCAATGAAGGAGATGATGGAACCCTTAATCACTCTCCCCACATCAATGGATAGCCTTGTTTGAAAGGCATAGTTTAGGAGTGCTCTTTCTCGAGTGACATCAAAAAAGTGGTTTGTAGGTAGCAGTTTTGCAAAAATGAAGAAGTGCCATGCTCGACTCTCAGCCTTAGTTGCCCTCGTGGAAAATGAAGTACTTCATCATTTTTTGTCTTCCATTGGGTTCTTGGTTTTGTGAAGAAGTTAATAATCTTTGTGTAATCAGGTCCCTGCTCTACTAAGGCTTAATAATCCTCCTCCTTAATGTATAGTAGACCATAAATCTGATTCATGGAGGATTGGTCAAATGGCACCAATCGCCTCCTCACTAGCGCTTTGAGTCTCTTTGCATCTCCTAAATGCTGCTCCCTTGCATTTGCGTAGAATTCACGGATGACAACAACTAGAGCAGCATCTGGTTGTGCAGCAAACTTCTCCTAATCTCTATTCTCTATAATACCATCAACGTCACCATAAGTAGTTTCAAATCCCCTTTCAAGGATGCATTTCCCACCAATGATGGACTTTTGAAAACTTTGGCAACTTTTTAATTCACAAAAGGTTGGTTCAATTTGAGGATCAGGATCTGCACTTCTTTTCATCTTTGCAAGTCCTACAACTGTAGTTTTCTTTGGAGGCATGATGTTTCGATGACCATAACCATAATATCACTAGTATACACTATACCTAAAACAACTCAAAAGTACTTCAACTCAAAACAAACCTTCCCACACAGTGATAATCACCAAAGTTTTCAAATGGAAGCTCTCAAGCAAGTAATATAGTAAACTCCCTTCACTCAAACAATTTCACAAACATCTACACCAATTCCACACCAAATTGGTTTCCCAATTGAGTTATACCATTTATACACTTCCACTAAACATCAAATGGAAGAATGAACCCAAAGAATAATGGTAAGAGAGTGTCACCTCCACAAGAATTGCAGATCTTAATTAATCACTAGCTATCATGAGAATGATCCTAATTTTATTTGGATAGTCAAGAAATAAGTAATTGAATAAGTAATATAAATGACACACTTTGGTAAGAAGAAATCAAGGTAGGAAACCCTAGAGGAATGATTTCACATATGCTTTAGTCATGGTGTTTTTAACTTATTATATGTTGATCATTATATTGGTTTATAAATCAAGAATTGTCAAAACCCTCAACTCCCTCTCCGAGTGTTGAGTCAAGTATCTACTCTTGATCCTTCAATTTTGATATCCCTATAAAATCAAAGATCAAGAATGCATTACGACTATGATTATTTTAAGTGATTTCACATAACCTAGAAGCTCTCCCGAGTCATTTATGATTTTATATCATGATGCCAGACCTATTCAGAATTACCTCTCCTGAGTGTCAAATCCTAAATATTTAATCATTCAATAAATGATCAGTAAATTGAAAGCATTAATCAAAAAGCATCATAAATAAACCAATAACAATGTTAATCACCAATTCATTGATCACTTAATGATATCCACATAAGATCCATCTCCTCTCTAGAAGAAGGAGTTTAGCCACTCATGATTGAATAAAAATCCACAAAATAATCATTCAACACATAATGATCTGAATCCAACTAAAATTCAAGATACAAGGTATGAAAGATAGTGAAAACACTAGAAAACAAGTAATACCAATTTCTTCCCCATTGATGCTTGTCTTTCGATTATTGAATTTGAGCTTCCTACTCTTAATCTTCAAGCCTTCTTTCTTCTCTTCCAAACCTTCAAGAAACCCTCTGAAAGTCCCTAGAAAATGCCAGCAAAAAAATCCCCTAAAAATGTCCTCAAAATGTCCCTTATATGTCTCATTCGTTAGGGTTGAAATTACGAATGCGCACCATGTAGACATGCCGGTGCCATGGCGCCCAACCTACTGCCCACCGGTCACTCCTTGATGCATGGAATGCCACTGTAGCTCCACTTTTTGGCATCATGGAGCCCAAGTTGTTGCCCCATTTCCTACCCTTCTTGCTTCCTCCACATGAGTTGGCTTCAGCCATCTATTTGCATCCTTCTTTGCTACATTTATTCCTTTGTTTTTCTCCATTATCTCCACATTCCCAGTCCTAAAATCATAAATAATTCAACATGAATTTCATATGAACTCCTAAAGAATAAACAACTAATAAGCTTAAGTAATTCTATATATAAGTGAATAAAATTCACTTATCAAATACCCCCAAACTTATTAATTTGCTAGTCCTCAAGCAAAGCAAAAACAAAAGGAATAAACTTTCAAGAAAAGCACAAACACAACATTGATCAAGTTCATCTTTCAAAATGCTCAAGATAGTTAACGTAGCTCAGATGGAAACATAAAAAATGTCATGTATGTATAGCATTTCAACTCCAATAACATCCTGTCTACTCTTGATTTCTAGTATATGTGCAAAGAATTATAGCCACTTATAATCACTTCATACTTAGATGAATTTATGCAACTAAGTAAAACATGTTAAATTCAGAACCCCACATGCTCATTTTGCTCATTATTCTCCACTCATCTTAGCCAACATCTCACTAAGATTCAATAGATCTTATTGTGTTTGTAACAGGGCCTGAGGCTTAGCTAACAAAGAAAAGGAATAAGAGTTCACAAATCAAGAGACATTGCAATAGATATAAACATGATAGTTTACTCTCATTTATATTCCTCTTTTCCTCATATGGTCTATATTACTATCACACCCCTAAACTTATTTTCTTTTGAAGTCTTTGGAATGTGATCCCCCAAATTTGGGCTGTAATGCTACCACACCCCCCAAACTTCTAACTTCATGGAGATGTGATCTCCCCGAATGAAGAAATAGTCCTTATTCATCCTTTTTTTTTTATCATTTTCTGCTTTTGGCCTCTTTCTATACCCTGCAAACTTATCTTCCTTTACATCACTCATACCTCTCTAATGACCATGTGTATATAGTACATCTCTTAATGGGTTAACATGGTTTTTTAGCCTAAAAGGGTATGGTTGATAAATCTAAAGAAAGAAAGGTCGAATGGTGGTCTATCACATATTTTATATATGTCATCCTTTCATTAAAACTCAATGGGGACACTAGTGACATTGATGTACTAGGTTAGCTAGAAAGACTCAAACTGATCAAGAAATGCCTACATCCTTTTCTCAGTGCAGTGTCGCCTATTATTTCCTCAAATGATAATTGAAATGAGTTGTAGAGTTGAAATTGAGTTATGCATGCTTAGTCACCTAAATTGTTTCTAAGCACTCAATTGATTCAAATAAAAATGGCTATGTGACCAAGTGTGTAAGGAATCTGAAGTAAACTAGACAAATATCAAAGTCAAGCACACAGACTATATGGACATTCATCATTTTCTTCCTAATCCATTGTTATAACATCTTGTTTATATCATTGGGTTCCTACAAAGTCCCCTGATCAGTGCTTAAAATTTTTCAAAACTTTTTTTCAACAGTCACGAAACTGAAAACATAACCATAATCAAACACACTAAGCAGAACTACCAGAAAGAAACATACCACACAGGAATATAACACAAACAAAATATGCAAGATATAAACATAAGACATAGACAACACCCCCAAAATTAAAACAAACATTGTCCTCAATGTGCAATAAAAGAAATCAAAACGAGGACTTCCCTAATGAAATGGCCTTTAGTCCTCCTATGACTCCTCAATTTTGTAAGCAGGGGGGGGAGGGGAGGGGGTGTACAATTGAAATCTGGGTGGTGAAGGAAAGACCACTGAAATGGTGCCTTGATTCATGTTGCAATTATGGAACATGGCTGTGAGTGCATTAGTGTAATCCACTATGAAGCCAAATTGTTACCTTTGCTCAAACACCAACTGGTCAAATCTCTTGGTCATGTATAACTGCCACCGCTAATTGGACTCTTGCATCTCTTCTAGCTAATGATGTAAATTAGCAAATCAGAGGCATTGTGAGAAGAAGATGCAGTGTCTCCTTCGTGTAGAGTTTGGTTGAGAATAAAACCCTTCTATTTCACCTTTGCCATCTTTTTTTATCAAAGGCTGATCATCATATAAGTAATTGGGGTCCATGGATGTTGGATCTCCTCTATGGCACTTGTTGCAACCCCCACCTATAAGCACAGTTCATAAATGAGGGATGGATGTCCAAAACCGCCCATTATCCATCTTGCAATGAAGGAGATGATGGAACCCACAATCACTCTCCCCACATCAATGGATAGCCTTGTTTGAAAGGCATAGTTGAGGAGTGCTCTTTCTCAAGTGACATCAAAATAGTGATTTGTTGGTAGCAATTCGCAGAAATGAAGTAGTGCCATGCTCGACTATCAGCCTTGAGTTGCCCCTGTGGAAAATGAAGTACTTCGTTGTTTTTCCTCTTCCATTAGGTTCTCGATTTTGTGCGGAAGTTAATAATCTTTGCATAATTAGGTCCTCGCTCTACCAAGGATGAATACTCCTCCTCAATGTCTTGAAAGCTGTAAATCAGATTAATGGAGGATCAGTCAAATGGCACCAGCCGCCTCCTCACTAGCGCTTTGAGTCTCTTTGCATCTACTAAATGCTGCTCCCTTGGATTTGTGTAGAATTCACGAATGACAAGAACCAAAGTAGCACCTGGTTGTGAGACAAACTTCTCCCAATCTTTATAGAATGTCGTCAACATGATCATAAGTAGTTTCAAATCCCCTTTCAGAGATGCATTTCCTATCAACAATGGACTTTTGAAAACTTTTGGCAGCTTTTTCATTCATAAAGGTTGGTTCAATTTGGAGATCAAGATCCCCACTTCTCTTTCTCTTCAAAAGTCCTACAGCTATAGTTTTCTTTGGAGGTAAGATGTTCTAATGACTACAACCATAATATCACTAGTATACACTATACCCCAAAACAACCCAAAGTACTTCAATACAAAATAAACCTTCCCACACAACGATGATCATGAAAGTTTTCAAATGGAAGCTCTCAAGAAAGTAATACAGTTACCTCCCTTCACTTAGATAATTTCACAAACATGTGATAGGCACAAAAAATCGTCACCAATTCCACACCAAATTTGTTTCCCAATTGAGTTACAACACTTATAAACTTCCACTGAACATCAAATGGAACAATGAACCCAAAGAATAATGGTGAGAGAGTGTCATCTCCGTAGGGATTGCAAATCTTAATTAATCACTAGCTAAAATGAGAATGATCCTAATTTTATCTGGACAATCAAGAAATAAGGAATCAAATAAGAAATACAAATGGCATACTTTGGCAAGAAAAAATCAAGGTTGGAAACCCTAGAGGATTGATTTCACTTATGTTTCAGTCATGGTGTTTTTGAACTTATTTAATGTTGATCATTATATTAGTTTATAATTCAAGAATGGCCAAAACACTCAACTCCCTCTCCCAAGTGTTGAGTTAAGTATCTACTCTTGATCCTCCAATTTCGATATCCTTATAAAAATCAAAATATCAAGAATGCATTATGACTATCATTGTTTTAAGTGATTTCACCGAACCTAGAAGCTCTTCTGAGTCATCTATGTTTTTATGTCATGATGCCTAGATCCTATTCAGAATTATCTTTGCCAAGTGTCAAATCCTAAAATTTAATCATTTAATAAATGACCAGTAAATTAAAACATTAATCATAAAGCATCATAAATAAACCAATAATAATGTCAATCACCCAATTCATTGATCACACCATGAAATCCACATAAGATCCATCTCCTCTCTAGGAGGAGAAGTTTAGCCACTCATGATTGAATAAAAATCCATAAAATAATCATTCAACATCATCATGATTTAAATCCAACTTAATTTCTAGAAACAAGGAATGAAGGATAGTGAAAACACTAGAAAACAAGTAATAGCAATTTCTTCCCCATTTATGCTAGTCTTTCAATCCTCGAATTTGAGCTTCGTCCTCTTAATCTTCAAGGCCTTCTTCATCCTCTTCAAAGCCTTCAAGAATCCCTTTGAAAGTGCCCAACAAAATGCCAGCAAGAAAATCCCCTAAAAATGTCCTCTAAAAGTCCCTTTTATGTCTCATCCATCAAGGTTGAAATCACGCATGTGCACCATGTAGACACGACAGTGCCACGATGCTAGATTTGGGTGCTGCAGCGCCCAACCTACTGCCCGCTGGTCACTCCTTGATGTATGGAATGGCATTGCAGCTCCACTTTCAGGCGTCGCGATGCCCAATGTTCTGCCCCATTTCCTACCCTTCTTGCTTCCTCCACTTGAGTTGGCTTCATCCATCCATTTGGATCCTTCTTTGCCATGTTTATTCCTTTATTTTGCTCCATTCTCTCCACTTTCCAATGTCCTAAAAACATAAGTAATTCAACATGAATTTCATATAAAATCCTCAAGAATTAACAATTGATAAGCTTAAGTAATACTATATATAAGTGAATAAAATTCACTTATCAATTATCACAAATTATTAGCTATGGTTAATAATTAAAAATGGAAAGATTGTCCTTAATATAAAGGATAAATACACACATGAAGTTACACAAGCAGTAGAATGTGATGCAAAGGTAAAAATTGCCTCTATTTCACCCTTCCCCCACTGAATTTGAGAAGATCTCATCATGTGACTTTGCTAAGGAGATATGGGATAAATTCCAAGTAGCACATGAAAGGACTAACAAAGTAAAAGAAACTAAAATTAATATTCTTGTGCATCAATATAAATTCTTCACTATGAAAGATTGAAATGTTTTACTGATATGTTTGACATATTATAAAAGATAACTAATGGACTTAAAAGCCTTGGTGAAAAGTATGAGGAACTAAAGCTTGTAAAGAAAATATTGAGATCACTACCAAAGCAATGGATACCTAAAGTCATAGCTATTTAGGAGTTGAAGGACCTAGATAAAATGTTAGTAAAAGAACTCATGGGTTCTCTCATGACCTATGAGATTTTAATGAAGCAGAAAGCACTAGCAAGCCTCAAGGAAAACATGTCATTGAGTTGAGAGCAAAATCTAAAGAAAAAGACAACCAAAAAGATGCATCCTCTAATGAAGAGGAGATGAAGAAATGATGATGATAATAAGAAGATTCAAGACTCTAATTAAGAGAAAGAGATTTGGAAGAAGCTCCAACAACTTCATAAATAGGGATAACAAGAAGAACATGCCCATATGCTACAACTACAAAAACCTAGGGCACTTACAGTATGACTGTTCAGGCCCAAACTGAAATAGCAAGAAACTAGAAGACTCCAAAAAGAAGTATAACTCCTATTTTGATAAGAGAAATGACAACACCACCACCACCACCAATAGAAGTAATAGAAGGTTTGAGAAAAAGAAGAAGGCCATGGCTACGTGGGACCTTTTGAAAAATATGATAAATAAAAGCTCTAATGAAGTGGAAGAAGCGCCTCAACATGAGGCACAAGCCTGCATACGGATCATGGAAAGCATTATTATAACTTGCTTCTAATTAAAAGGAAACTAATATAAAGAGGGAGAGAACTGGACTTTATTTTTTTTTGTGGAATATTAAATTGAACTGTTGAAAATATGGACTATCTTAAAATATGAGCAGAAATGAAACAAACTCCCATGGATTATTTAATAAGATAAATATGGGGAGTTTACTTAGTTCATTAGCACGATTTTATTATTAAAAGTCATCAAGTTTTTTCATTACCAAAAAAGGGGGTTAATGTCAAGTCTAGTATATAATTTTGATGGTAATGAAACTTACATATGACTTGAACTTAAGTTAATGACATTTGCAAAGATTTGGAGTGATAGAGGAGTTCTACTAAGGAGATTAGAAGGATACAGAGGTTTTTTTGGTTTGCTAGAACCATGATTACAAAGCCTAGGATCGACAAAGGAGTTCATAGAGGAGAGCCCACAGCAATAGAGGTTTGTTGCATTTGCTGCCTACTTAGGTATTCTAAGTCACATCTATAGAGGTCCATTGAAAGTCCCATGGAGGTCTATTGAGATCTCTGGAATGGTCATATTTCACAAAGGAAGCTATAGAGGAGATCGATAGAGTTCTTTGGGGGCTGATTTCACTAACAAAGTTTTTCAATAGAGGAAAGGTTACAACTACAGAGGTTTATCATCGCAACGATCGGAAATCGAAGTGATGTTATAATGGTTAGTTTTCAATAGTCTTCTTCTAAATGATTAAAAACTTCTTTGAAACTTATAAATACAAACTCCATTAAAGAGAAAGGGGATTCTTAAGGGTGCCATAAGCTAAAAATGAAGCATTCACAAGATACCCAATCAAGCTTCCAAGTGCGTTCAACTTTAAAGTGCCCTAAAGTTTAATGTGTTGGTCCATTATACAATGGTAGCTCAAGGGGGGGAGGGGATGGGGGGGGGTGAATTGAGCTTTAAAACCTTTTGGCCAAATCAAATGATTAAAGTGCTGAATGAATAAGTAAAAACAGATTGCACAACACATAGGATGAGATTTGTATAGTGGTTCGGCCCTTCCTAGGTTCCTACCCCACTTCTCTGAGTTAGTCTCCTCTATTGAACTCAGGTTCCACTAATACCTTGATTAACCTAATCAAATACATGTTGATTTTACAACAAGCTCACCAACCAACTTACTAGTTTTCCAAGCTAACTAGAAACTTTCACAACTTGTTGGTTTTCAAAGCTCACCAACAAACTTATACCCTTTCAGCAAGTTCCCTACTTGCTTATTTCAATATATAAGCACCAAGCACTTTGCTTGTGTTCCAAACACTAAAATGAAGTGTACAGATTGATGTCTCTTACTTAGATAGATTTGTACATAAAATTCTAAAATTTCAATAAATGAATAAGCAATAAGAGTAAAAGATTCAAACTCCTTGATTGAGAGGCAATTTAGACTTTAAGAGCTTCTGACAAAGATGTAGTCATTGGAGTTGAACTATGAAAGAAGATTTTGAATGCTCTTCATATTTTCAGCAATATTAGTGATTTTATAGAATTCTATTTTCTTTTGCTTCTGAATCTCTCTTTTATAGGTTAAGAGAGATTTTTTTGTTGCCAAATTTGGCAAACATTCGAACGTTCAAATTTTTTTTTCTTTACCTTATATTTTGTCTGATGTTTGACTTTACTGCATTCTAGTATTGGTCTGCTACTCTATCACTTACTTTTCTCAACGTTCACTTTTGTCACGAGTGTTCTAAAGTTGCTTCTTCAGTTACTCCAAAAAGACAAGTGAACAGATGATGTCTTGATTGATTTTGAATGTTCTGATTAGTTTTCTTCAGATTCTCTAAAATGGTAGTAAACCTTGTTAATTGCAACAGTCCTTTGTAGAAAAGAGTTCAAATAATCTAAACTTTTAATGCTTCAGAAAGCCAACTCCAAAGTAGTGTTTAATTACTCCAAAGCTTACTTATTATCTCCAAAGTAAAGTCTTGCGGGCCCCGAAGTAGGTCTATTTACTCCAAAACTTGTTTGAATTTACTCTGAAACATGACTCTAAGTTCTTCGAAGGATATCTTTTTACTCTGAAGCATAGCTGATTAACTCTGAAGCTTGTCCTATTATTTCTGGAGTGTACTGTGACAACTCCAAAACTTGTATGACGACTCTAAAACAATCTTGACAATTTTGAAGCTTTCTTGATTAACTATGAAGTATGTTGTAACTATTCCAAAGCTTTGCTTATTGACTCCAAAGTGTACTTATTGATTTTGAAACATACTGTGAGGAATCTGAAGCTTGTCTTCGATTTTCTCTGAAGCTTTCTGTTAACTCTTTGAAGCTTGTCCATCTACTCTGAAACATACTTGTAACAACTCCGAAGTGTTTAATTTTACTCTGAGCTCATTGTGATGACTCCGAAGCAGTGCAATTTGCTCCAAAACATGTTGAGCTGACTTGTGTTAGCTTTGAAGCATGTCTTCAAAATTTTTGATTTCTTGATTTAAGTATATGTGAAATTTATATACTTAATTTTAAAAGAGCATTTACTTTATGTCTTCCTTTTATCATCATGAAGGTTATTCTCAAGTTGAGTATGAGTTAATATTTTTGCAACATACTTGAGAATAGATTGTTAGTACCTTAATGTTTCACTTATGTCTTTGCTTATCATCAAAACATACTTGGTTAAGAATGTTCACCATCCAAATCAAGCTAGATAATATGTTTAACACAATAAGCTTTAAGCTACATCAAATTTGACACAAGAGGAGTTCGAATTACTTTGTATTCATTAAGTAATCGTTACCCTTAAGCTTTACTGTCTACATCTCAACTTGATAAGAGGCATTATATTACACATCTTTATTTGGGTTTTGGGTTTTCTACTACCAAGGGTATCCTTGTAGTAGGTGTTATGATGTTGTAAGGGGAGTTGCTTAATGAGCTTATGAAACCAAGCATGAGTGTAAGAGTTCTTGGTAAGCATGAAGAAATCAGGTGGTGTAAGCGTTCTTGGTGATCTTCAAAAACTAAGGGAGGTTTAATTCCACATGTGATTAGTGAAACCCAAGGTTGGGGATACCTTGGAGATTGGAGTAGGTGCCAAGGGGACCTGAACCATAGTAATCCTTATGTGGTTTACTATCATGTGTGACTGTGTACTTCCAATTCCAACCATTTTCTTCACTTGCACATTCATTTAATCTCCCAATCTTACTTGGTTTCATGCTTTTCCATACACCCCTATTTTGGGAACAACAAGCACTACACCAAAACCAACTTCATAGTAATCTATGAAGATGAGGTAATTCCTAATGATGACTCCTCTGACCTCAAATAAATATTAAATGAGTTATATTCAAACTTCAAGACATTGAAATCTAAGGATATTGAGACCTAAAAGGAGCTTAGTAAACTGAAAGAAGAATGCTCTAAACTGCATGTAGAAAATAATATGCTTAAAAAGAATTAAACAGCTCTTAAAGAGCTTTACCATGTCAAGGAAAAAAATAATGCATTAAAGAAGACCTCGATTGCCAATTTGGTGAAATTAAAACCAAGAGCAAAAGGTTGACAAAATCAACATAAGTAGAAAAATAAAAAGGTTGGAAGAAAGCAACTAACCAATGAAAAATTCAAACAGATTTGTGTTCCTAAATCAATTTTGGTAAATGTAAATGTAACATAGTTTTAAATTAATAAAGTAGTTACACCCAATAAATAATGGTTACCGAAATATTTTGCCACTTTGGACCCATTGCTAAATGGGTGCTGAATTTAAAGCATAATGTTATTTTTGCAGGTGTGCTTAAGAGACACAAGTAGTAGCATGTGATACATTGATAGTAGTTGCTTGAGACACATGATAGGGAGAGGGAATTATTTATGGAATTAAAAGGTAAACTTGGTGAATAAGGACCTTTTGAGATAATAGTAAAGGTAAAGTGGTTGGGAATAAGGTTGCCTAACCATACTTTACAACTATTTTAGATGTTTTGCTAGTAGAGGGATTAAAACAAAAAGCCAAATTTAGGATAATGGATACAAAGTTGTATTTGAATCCCAAGGATGCTTTATATTAAATTCTAATAATTCTATTATAAACTATGATAAAAGACATAGAAATGTATATTTTGTTAATCTATGTGAAATTACTACTAAGTGTCTTGTTGTAGAAAATAATGTAACCCTGTTGTGGCATAGGAGATTAGGTTATGCCAACAAACACATGATAGAAAAGATGTATAACAAAAACTTCATGGTTGGCTTACTAAAGTTGAAATTTGACAAAGATGAGTCATGTGATGTATGCTTGAAAGGAAAGTAAGTAAAAGAATCATTCAAATCTCAAAACAAAATTTACACAACTAAACTTCTTGAATGGCTACATATGGATTTAGTGGGACCAACAAGAACTAGAAGTCTTAGAGGTAAAATATTATGCTTATGTAACTATGGATGACAATTCATGATTCACATGAATAATATTTCTAGCATCAAAGGATGGAGCTTTTTCATTTTTTTAAATACTTGTCAAACATGTACAAAATGAACAAAGCTCTTAAATCATTGAAATTAAAAGTGATCATGGTGGAGAATTTGAGAACAATTGCTTTATTATATTTTATGAAGAAAATGAAATCCTTCATATATTCTTTGCACCAAAAATACCTTAATAAAATAGATTTACCAAAAGAAAAAATAAATTCTTGTAAGAAATGGCAAGGACCATGTTAAGTAAATATAATCTACTTTATTAATTTTAGGCTAAAGCAATGAACATGGCTTGCTATATCATAAATAAAATTTATGCTAGGCCTTTACTCAACAAAACTCCATTTGAACTGTACTATGGAAGAAAACCAAATATATCTTATTTTCATGCATTTGACTATAAATGTTATGTCCTTAGCAATGGAAAAGAAAACTAGGATAGATTTGATGAAATATTAGATGAAAAAAATCTTTCCTATATATTCCATTATTAGTAAGGCATTTAGAGTCTACAATAAGAGAATTAGAATAGTAAAAGAGATAATTCATGTTAAGTTTGATGAGATCACTAACCTCGTGAAAAGGTTTAGTGATTTCAATAATGAAGCAGGTGAACTAACTAAATCAGTAGAAAAAATGAAGCCTAGAAGTCAAAGCAATGGCACTCCACCAGCAAAGAAAGAAGTGAATGCAGTAGGAACTCCAAATGAAGATCAAGGAGAGTGATCCACAAGCGAGGTAAAATAAAGAAGGTAACAATTGTTGGCCTAAAGATTTGAGATTCATGCATGCACACCTTCAAAAACTAAGTAATTGGTGATATATATGATAGGATTAGAACTACATCACCATATTACCAAATATGTGATAGTTTTGCTTTCATCTCATAAATAAAGCCAATATGCATAGACAAAGCTTTAGAAGATGAGAATTGGATAATGGCTATGCAAGAAGAGTTGAATTAATTTAAGAGAAATGAATTATGGACTTTAGTTCTAGGACCAAATAACCAAACCAATATTAGTATGAAATGGGTCTTTAGGAACAAGTCAAATGAATCTGAAATAGTAGTGAGAAATAAAGCAAGACTTGTGGCAAAGGGGTATTTCAAAGAAAAGGAAATTGACTTTGAAGAATCTTATACCTCTGTTGCTAGGATAGAAGCCATTAGAATGCTTCTTGCTTTTAAATGTCACATGAATTTTAAATTGTTTTAAATGGATGTCAAAAGCGCATTTTTAAATAGTTTTATAAATGAAGAGGTGTATATCTTCAAACTTAAGAAATTCCTTTATAGTTTAAAGCAAGCTCTTAGAGCTTGTTATGAGAAGCTAAGCAAATTTCAAATAGATAATGATTTTTTAAGGGGTAAAGTGGATACAACGCTCTTCATAAAGCATGACATAAAAGATATATTAATGGTTCAAATATATGTTGATGATATTATATTTGGAGCCACTATTGAAAAATTATGCAAAGAATTTTCTAAGATCATATAGGGAGAATTTGAAATGAGTTTGATGAGAGAACTTAACTTCTTTTTGGGCCTTCAAATAAACAAATGAAAGGAGAAATTTTCATCCACTAAGCAAAGTATATATGGGAGTTGCTAAAGAAGTTTAAATGGAGGATGAAAACTTGATGGTCACACCAATGAGCACCTCCATAAAGATGGCCAAGGATGAGAAAGATAAATTTGTCTGCCAAAAATTATATAGAAGTATGATAAGATCACTACTATATCTAACTTCTAGTAGACTAGAATATATGAACACTAGAAGCTTCTTTAGTGTTTGCATGTGTGCTAAATTTCAATCAAACCCTAAATAATCATATATTTTTACTATATAAAGCATCTTTAACTACCTTTTAGATACACCAAGCTTAGGCTTATGGTATCAAAAAGATTAGACTTTGAATTAGTGGGCTACTCAAATGCAGACTTTGCTAAATACAAAGTGGATAGAAAAAGTACATCAAGTGTTGGTCCCTTGCTAGTGTGAGCTCAAGAGGG
>JAYJMB010047095.1:0-22776 GCA_036873735.1 Pouteria campechiana
CTGCAAATAAGAATTTCTTATTTAGAAAGCATTAATGTAAAATGTAAAGATGAGTCTTCTGTGGTGGAGCATTTAAAACAAACGTAAAGTATCATAAATCAACTAATATATATGATATTAGTGTCAGGTGTGAATTGCAGGCATGACCACTGAGGCATTTCAATCAACTTTTTTTTTTTTAACTTTGGATATGAATTCTTTCCTAATGAATTTCGAGCCATCTTTAATCTGAAGTTGCAACATTATAGCTTAAGGCACCCAGCTTTATAAAAATGCCTTTACTTATTCCACTCATCATTAATATTTTTCATCAATCTTAAGGGCAAGATTATTCTTAAAGGGTAGAGACATGTTAGGTCTGCAGCTAATAAGATTCCCACTCTCTTCGCCTATTTCTCTTTATTAGTTGCTGCAAAATCATCAAAAGCTCATATCCTCGACGCTTTTATTTTTCCTTTTTAATTACATGCATAAAAATACCACATTTACCCATCTCTAATCATTAGCCTATTCTATATTCCCTAGTTCTACCCTCCTAAATCCATCTTCAACCAATTAGCAATAAAATTTGAAGTTTCCTTGGAAAATCCCTTCCAAAAATACCCATTCCACTTAAAACCTATGCTCAAGATCTGTACCTACTCTTTGCTATCCAACAAAATCCCATTTCCCACTATCCCTTATTTTCTTCTTTAGGCATCCATTACCAGAGAAGTCATTGGCTTCTTCTGTAGTGACCAAGGACCCATCCACACCTATGCCATGACGCTCTTCAATGAACTTAAGAACCCAGTACGTTATTGCTGACCGCAACAAGATTTTGCCCATGAAATGGTGAAGGAACTTGGCTTTCTTAGATTGTGGAAGATCATCAACAACATTCTTGCT
Organism: Pouteria campechiana; assembly: GCA_036873735.1. NCBI lineage: Eukaryota > Viridiplantae > Streptophyta > Magnoliopsida > Ericales > Sapotaceae > Pouteria > Pouteria campechiana. The sequence goes on from JAYJMB010047095.1 coordinate 889, forward strand.
CAAACGAGTCTTAAAATTCGAGCTCCGATGGAAAGGGTTCATAAAATAGGAGAACAATTTCCTTCCACCAACGATTTTTATTTTCTGATAAAAAGGCTCCAAAATGAAGGAAGAATTTCCTTCCACTAATCTCGAAGACTAATGAAAAATTTTCATTTTGATCAGTCGACTTTAGTTTGCATTAAAGTAATATCGATCCATGTCAAGTAGATGGGAGCAAGCCAATCACGGCCGCTCAGATCCAAAACTACCAATACACGCTTTAGCCCATTACCTAGTTTCTGTGTTTTTTTTTCCATTTTTTAAATAATGAATTTTTCTTTATCTTACTTTTAAGCTATCGGCGTAGAAAATATTGAATTCCAAGTACGTCATTAGAACAGTAATGAATATCCATCCCCACCATTGTGCTTGAAATTCTAGCCAGAGATTTTCTAAGGCATCCTAGCTTTCCCCCATTAATAAGCAGATTAGAAGCAAAACTTTCCTGATTTTAGCTTTCAAGCCGGATTAAGCCTGGAAAATTGGCGGTCTAACCGGTTTCATGATCGTGCAGTTTAACCACCTTTAAAAGAATAAAAAACCTAAACCATAAAAACAGAAAGCCTCTTACCCATCATCTAGCTCCCGTCTCCATCTCTCTTTTCGTCTCTCACAGTCATAGCGCTCGAACATCCCCTTCATCTCTCTCTCGCTGCCACACTAGAACAACGACATTACCAATCATTGGCGTTCATTTCAGCCTATGCAGCGGCCGGTGATAACTCTTTTCACCACAAGATTGAGGAATCTGACAACCCACTACATACGAAAACCATTTCTTCTTCGTCTACCATAGAGAACCCATTCCTGACTGAAGACAGCTCGACTTTTTTAAAAATCAAAGCAAATGGGAAAGTTCCTTACTTCCTCTGTTGCGCTTTTTATGACAAAACTTCCTAATGCCACAGTCAAGCCTATCATCTAGCGACCCAAACAATCGGAAATTGACCGTAGAAGGACCAGCGACTACCTACTTGAGAGAAACCCTTGCCTTAAACTTGAAACAAGTATAGAACTCTTTAACATTTCATTACCTTTTTATATTTGATATTATTAAATATATAATTTAAATATATAATACTATGATTATGTGAATATATACTTTTTGTATGCCATCTTTTCGAGATTCAGCATTTGTTTCATTTTTTAACAGTATATATGTTGAATATGGATTGTGGAGTTGTCTTACAACTATAGAAATCATCAAATGCAACAACAATTTTGGCTGCTTAAAACTAAAATTTAGCTGCAAATAAATATATGTAGTGACAAAAAAATCACTACTCAGCAACTGCATATGCCTTGTCGCATTTAACTTTATATAGCAATTTTTGAATTTTTCTATAAATAATTTAACATTTGCAGGAAAATACTTTTTACTTGACACAACCATTTTCCATTGCATTAATTTATATGCAGCCTACACTTACCATTATATACAACCAAATTTCTATTAAATCTCTATTGTATTTAATTGTATATGCAATCAAACTCATAATTTAACATTTCAATACTTTTTATATTTGAGATTACTAAATATATAATTTAAATATATAATATTGTGATTGTGTGAATATATACTTTTTGTATGCCATATTTTTGAGATTCAACATTTGTTTTATTTTTTAACGGTATATATGTTGAATATGGATTGTGGAGTTTTGTCTTACAACTAGAGAAATTATCAAATGCAACTACAATTTTGACTGCTTAAAACTAAAATTTAGTTGCAATTAAATATATGTAGCGAAAAAATAAAAAATTTAGCTGCAATTAAATATATGTAGCAAAAAAACAAATCACTACTCAACGACTGAATATGCTTTGTCGCATTTAACTTTATATAGCCCTTTTTGAATTTTGCTATAAATAATTTAGCATTTGCAGCAAAATATTTTTTACTTGACACAACCATTTTCCATTGCATTAATTTATATGCAGCCACAACTTTTGCTATACTTACCATTATATACAACCAAATTTTTGCTAAATTAATTATTACATTTAACTAAATATTTACTATATTTATTTTTATATACAGCCAAATTTTTATTAAATCTCTGTTATATTTAGTAGTGTATACAATCAAAATTTTGCTCCATTTGTACAAATTATTTTTACCATTTTAAATTTATAACAATTCTGTTATAATCCATAGGTGCATATTATGAACCTATCCATGCTTCTAAGACCTATTTTATTATTCATACTTCAAATACAAAAAAATAAATCTCAAAATTCATATATATTACAAAATTATTTTGCATATAAACCTATTTTAAAGTTCAACCATTCACAATCAATAATTACTTTCAACATAAATATATTTATAGTACATGAGGTCTTTCTTAAAGAAACAGTTTGACAAATGAAAAGAAAAAGAAAAAGACGGCTCATCCACCTTGCTTTCACCACATGCCTTGGCATCACAAAATGAAACTCCTAGTACATTAAAATTTCAAATAGTTATTAGATTGATAAGATGAAGGAAAGCTTCAATTGCATGTATATGAAATGGAGAAGGGTTATCTCGATTAGGCCCTTGCACAACATACTATTAAAACATGGCTTAACTCACACTATTTAACATCTAGTGGAAAATTATTAACATATGTGTAGTACCACTTAAACTAGTTCGTTAGCTTGAGAACCATTATAATGCACTAAGATTGAAGTCAAAAATCTTATTAAGTACAATCTCCTTCCATATATAAATATAAATTATTAATACAAATAATAATAACATATAATGAGATGATTTTGAAACAAGACCTATAAGAGAGGGTTGATTAAAAATCCTCATTCTGTTGCATCCTAAACAATAGAGTGTATGGCAAAGCAAAGAAACCAGTTAAGATAGGAAAAATAAATGGAATGTACAAGTGTAGAAAATAGATAACAGTGGAAACACACAAGCAGACACAACAATAAGAATACAAGTATTATAATGGTTTGGGCCCTTTTGGCACCTACTCCACTCTCTAAGGTATCCCCAACCTTAGGTTCCACTATAAACATGTAGAATTGCACCTCCCTTAGTTTCTTGAGATCACCAAGAACTCATACAATCTGGTTTCACCGAGCTTACTAGGAACTTTACAGTGTCAGTTTCTTAAGAGTATACCAACAAACTCATACAATTTGGTTTTCTAAGCTTACCAACAACTTAACCTAACAAATACAAAGTGTATAAGGAAATGCCTCTAACTAAACTAAAATGTATACACAGCTAAAGCTTAACTAAAAAGAATAAAATAATAAACATATTACAGTGATTTGAACTCCTTTAAGATGAAAATATGCAGCCTTAAAGCTCTTTGTTCTTGGTAGCTTGTTGGAGTGAATGCACTTGGGAACCTTGAATAGATTACTTCTGTTTGATTTGTGTTTAGCTTATGGAACCCTCAAGCATTTTCTTTTCTTCTTCTTTAATGGATCTTCTATTTATAAATTTTGAAGTGACTTCTAAGTATTTGGAAGATAACTGTTGAAAACTAGTCATTGAAATGCCATGTCGATTTCAAATGTTAAAACAACAAATTTTTTAGAACTTCTGAAGGTTGGGACATTTCTAAAGAAAGTTACTGTAGCACACAGAAAGACAGTGAGTTTTAAACTCTGAAGTAATGAGTTCAAAACATTTGAAGGTCAAGGTTTCCCTTTGAAAGTTACTATAATAATTTACTATAGCAATTCACTATAGTATGTAGGAAGACAGCGAGTTCCAAACTCTAAAGTTATGAGTTCAAAACATCTAAAGGTCGAGGCTTCCCTCTGAAAGCTATTTTAATAGTTTACTATAGCACATAGGAAGATAGCGAGTTCTGAACCCTGAAGTTATGAGTTCAGAATATCTAAAAGGTTGAGGCTTCATTTTGAAAGTTATTATAACAATCATTGAAGCAGTTCAATATAACACCCAAGAAGAAAGTGAGTTCCTAACTCTAAAGTTATAGTTCAGAATATCAAAAGGTTAAAGGCTTCCCTCTAAAAGTTACTATAGCAATTATTGTAGTATAAGCACTCCATTTTGAATAGAAACAATTTCAGAACTTCTAAAGGTGAATTTCAAAACTCTAAAACTTCCTCTAAAATTTAAAATCTTAGCAAATTTCATTAGCTTTTGATTTAAGTCATTTAAACAAGTTTTATTGTCATAAAAACTCAATACATTCATCATCAAATACATGAAATTAAAGAACTTAGATTATTCATTCTAGATCCTAAGAGGGAAATGTTTACATTTGCTATTTTAAAAAGTCCCCACCAAAGGTTCCTTCAAGCAAAAGTTTAAAATTCTTGATCCACACTATTTAGATAACTCAATTAAGATTCCTAAACTTAATTTGTGTTACTAAAATTTGTGTTACTAAATGATTGTAGGCATTAGTGACATAGAAATAACTACAAAGTTTTCCTATGGTATTCTAAATAAACCTTCAACCATGAGCTACTAAGATTCCTGATGTGTCTCTAAATAAACCTTCATCCATGAGATGTAATTAAAAAGCATGCTTTTCATGAGCTTACAAAAATTTAATTCCTACAATTCCAATTAACATTACCATAATCAACATACCCACTAAAGACACCTTTCTACTTTTGGCATTCATGCAAGTCTTAGCTTAGAAGCATGAATGGCAACTACTAATTGTTCAACATGATCTTTCACCCAATTACTTGCCATCTCTATGTCTAGATCGACTAAAAAATTAAGAATATAAATCTCTAATGATGCAACCAGAAAAATAAAAATAGAAAAGTAAACACACTAATTGTTTTTAAAAAACTAAAAAATAAAGCAATCAAAGAAAAACTAAAGCTTCAAAATCCTGCTAAAAGTAATTAAGAAATGTGAAAAAACCAAAAAATCAAAATAAAACCAAAACCCTAGGAAAAATTGAAAATATCAATTTGAAAATAGAATTTAAAATTAATGAAAATTAAAAATTAAAAATGAAACTCAAAAACTTAAAATCTCAAATATCTACAAAATTGAAATTCTAATTCTAATTCTAAATAAAAGAAAACTTAATAAAAAGTGAACAAACAAATATAAAAAAGGGAAAATTAAATTATGCAAAAAATCTAAATCTAAATTTGAAATAAACAAAAAATAATAAAAGGATAAATTTCAAATAAAATGGAAAGAAATTTTAAAATAATAATAAAGATTCTAGAAGAAAAAAATTAATGGATTTTTTATTTTTTAACAAAAATGAATAAAATCTAATTTTAGACTTAAAAAATGAAAAATTTGTTAAAAATCTATAAAAAATTTTCAAAAATAACAAAATTAATCTGTTGTGTCATGAAACTAAATGATCGAACTCAGGCCCCCTTAGATCACTAAATGAGTGATAAAGAACAATTTATGTGATGTAGATGATACACATTTAAATATTGCAAGATTGCTAACCCATGCAATGCAGTTTGAGTGGCCATTGAATGCCATTAATTGGAAGCAAAATCCACTAAAAACCCTTAACATTGTTGATGATCTTTAGTCCAATGATGTAGTCGGCGTCCAAATCATGCAAGTCACATGAGTTTATTGTCATCCACACTAGCTAGTCGACCTTCCATCCCACATGCACTTGCAAGTGTGGCATGAACAGTCTCCAACAATTTTCAGTGTTCCCAAGTAACCTATGCCACCTAATGCACTCATTGGCCTCCAAATCAAGCAAAGCACATGGGTTTCTTATGATCTAGCCTCATCAGCCACCAAACATCACATGTTCGATCAAACATGTTGAAGTTTTTAAAGAGTACACAACCAAGATCTTTGTGATGGGGTGTCATGCCTCACCTTCTGAAGCATGACGCTACATTTTTCCACGTAAATTCACTAAGATTTGTCCACTTTTAGGTTGGGGTGCTCTGCCCAAAAATCTGGTAGAGCCTCCTCTGAATTTCATCCATTCAAACTTGTATAATATTTACTAAATAAAACAAAATAATAACGTAAACTCTAAAACACACACCTACACTCCCATAGCCCAAGATTAGCCCGAATCATGATAGAAGTCAACATCTTTCTAATTATACAATTTCATTTACAATATGATAAATAAATCACTAAGACATGCCTTTACACTACTTATATCTCATTTGAAATCTCATGAATACAAATATACAAATATACTTAAACTTGCAATTTCAAATCATTATATCAAAATTTAATTGTCTTCAAATCATGCTTTTTAGTTCCAACTCACAGTTGGAATTCTTTACTTGACCTACTAGTTAAAAATATAAATAAAAAGGTGTGAGTCCAGAAAACTCAGTAAGCAAGCATGATTCAAAAATAATAATGAATTAAAGTAACCTGTTCATAACCAACACATCTTTTCATATCCAAATAATCACAATCTATACTCATGAAACCCTCATTTACATTATCAATTCAATCTCAAATAATTGTATTCAATCATGCTAATATACTTCATACATACATATCAACTTTATCAATTTCTATAAATCATAATATCATTTCTATAAATCATTTTCACTATTCCTCAATAATTTAATAACCTTCCCATAAACAAAACATTGAGTAATTCCATCTAAATATACATAAAAAATAAAGAAGTATAGGATAAGCACTATCCCCAACCAAAACACAATTGCCCAGTTAAACAAATGAATTATTTCATATAGCCAAAAGAAAGAGCCTAGTTACATTAGCGTAGAATCATAGCACCGCACCAAAATAATTTTTTAAATTCTTTGATTCTAAATCCAAGTTCAATTGACCTTGTATATATCATATGTATCATAAATTCAAGCCACTTTGTTTCTTATTGAAGCAATTCATCAAACATATAACATAAATTGCTTAACGTAACATTTTTATTAAGACATAACTCCTAAGTTCTATTTTTAGTTATGCACAATCACTCTATAACTCAATTAACATTGAATTCATCCTAATAATAAGTTAATTGAGTTCCTAATCCATTCCAACCATTACATAATGTCATTGTATATGAAATCCCCATTTACTATTCACTTTCATTACTATTTTCTTCATGGATCACAACATAATTAGATTTTCTCACATCTAAAGCTTGTCAAAAATACTATAATTAACCAATTAATCATCTACCCCATGATTCTCACATCAATCCATATTCAAATCCCTTAAAAATTTACTATTCACAGAATGTAAGAAACCCTAGCAAGGCTAAATTCATGAATTCTTATGTTTAAATTGCTAAAATTACTTATTAAATAATTCCCCCATGTTTAATACAACATACACGATGAAGTTTCTCCAAAAAATCACTGTTTATGAAATTTACAAAATGCTAGCTAACAAAAATTTATAAATTTGGTTAATAGAATCGACTTACCATGGAATCTAGGTGTGTCTTCCATCCACAAATGAGAATCCATGTCCAAAGCTACCATTAACTCCTTTAACTTGCAAAAAATCGGCATTGCCTCCATTTCCTATCATCGAAACCTCAAAACCTCAAGCCAAGAGGCATGCTTAAGTGATAATCTACCAAAAAAAATTTCCCAAGTTCAAATGGTATGAATTTAGGCTAAACAAGATGGGTTCCAAAGCTAGGGCAGAAAGAGGAAGAAAGGGGATGGAATAAATAAAAAATGGGAGGAGTTTCGAGCTTAAAAAAAAAAATTAAATTTTCTAGGTACTCCTACGCGCTATAAAACACTTACCGCTGTAAGGAAAAGTCTTGTCGCGGCAAGGTCTCGTTGGACAGTTAAAAAATAGGTTTTTGGAGGTCTTGCCATGGCAAAAAATCATCTTGCCATGGTAGAAAATGACCTTGCCGTAGCAAGCTCTCGCTAGATGCTAAGAAAAATGTTTTCTGGGAGCTTGCTATGGCAAGCTATTTTCTATCCAACATATTGATAGAAACTTTGTCATAACTTTTGCATCCAATGTCCAAATGACCTAATGTTTAAGGCATTGGAAAAATAAATTCAAGCTATACAACTTTTATGTTAACAAATGCTTTTAAATCAACCCAAAAATATGTTGAAAAGTTCCATAAAGTTGACCCATAATATTCATCTCGTTATTTTTAAGTCATTTGGATCAGTTTCAGTGTATTAGTCATAATGTCCTCATATGATATCAGAACTGAGTGATTTTTCTTCCATTAGATAGATAATTTCATAATATACAACTTCTATGTTAAACACATTTTCTAATTATTCCATTATCTATGTCAAACATCAATCACAATGAACTCACTTCTCAAATTCAACATTTTCATAATACATACTTGTGCTCCCTTATTTTCTTTCAAATTTTCCATTTTTCTCTCATCTATCATCTCTAAAATTTTAATCATTTCATTTTCCATTAATCCCATGCATAATAATCCCAATTTACTTATTTAAGAGATTAAATCTTACCTCCAAACTTAAATAATCACCCATTTATTACAATGAGCTATTCAATTTCAAAACTCTTACTTATAAAAATCATTAATGGTCCCAATTCACATAAACTACTTCAAATATCAAAACAATCACTTCACACACCTCATGCATATGAAATGAAATATATTCATACTATTCACCACTTCATTTGAGGTCAATTACCAAAAATCACTTATTCAGTTCTTTTTAACCGAATTTTCTGCTATAAATGACTCTATATGTCATTTTCATTTCAAATCACATTTAATGCTCAATCCAATATTCCACACATGTTACAATACATATGATGACCATTTTAGTCCATTCCTATTGATCATAATTATGCTTTTTCCCAAATTCACCATTTCAGTTCCTTTTCTCCTCATTAACTTTGTGTGTAACTCAAAATAGTGAATTTTATCAAATTTATAGATTAAGCTCTACCCATTTTCACATTTCAAACACTACAGGTGTTACATTAACAAGTGTTCACACATTGAAACATAGAGGTGAATAATTCATACAAAAGAATAGATAGAAAATAGTAAGTATCATGAACTCACTGGCCTTCAAATGGACATGGCAACGGCTTCCAAGATTTACAAAAAACTTGTCAGCCTTCAAATGGACATGGGAATGGCTTCTAAGATTTGTAGTAGACTCACCAACCTTCAAATGGACATGATAGTAGCTACCAAGAATGCATTTCACTAGCCTCCAACATGTTTAACCATTAAATTCCATGCATCTGTAGTGAGTTGAAGCATTAAATCAAGCATTTAAAATAAATTGAACATGTTGGAATCATAACAAGTGTGAAAAAAAGATCCACAAGAGGAATCAATAAATGTTTATGCATTTGAAATATGGATGTGTACAACCATCTAGCATACGAAGAAAAAAAAGAAAAATTCATGAAAACATAAGAAAGCTCTTTCACCATCCACAAAATGCATAGCTGCTAGCCACAAAATGAAAAGTTTCCAGCTTTCAAAATTCAACAACTTGCAAGGATTGATAATTGGTGGCCAATGTCTTGCTAGCTCTCAAATTCCTAATATAAAGACATGAGTTCCAAAAAATTAGGCAGCTTTGTTGTAAAAACTTCATCTTCTCCATTGTAGAGGTCTTCTCCATTGCAGAAAGTCTTTGGAACAAAGAGCTGTTGACGGTCTTTCATTTGCAAGGCTAGTGCCTCATTGCGCTCTAATGGCAACCATACCTAGTTGAGGTTTAAACTCAAGCTTTTCCATAGTACATAATGAGTTTACTAACTTGTGATGTGGCTAGCTTGAAGATTTGTAATTGTGGCAACCATTGGGGAGCAACACTTGGACTTTTGAACTTTAAAAGCTTGGGGAGAACACTATAGATGAAGATTAAAGGATGTAAACTTTTGCAAAATATTAAACCTCATACTCCATTAATGGGTTTTAAGTTTTGAGGTCCATGAGGATCTATTAATGGTGGTATAGAGCGTAACTGTTTGAGGAAAATGACTTAGGGGATGAGTTCCTTAAAACTTGAAATCAAGATGAAGTTGATCCCTTAGCATAGACTCTTCAAATACAAACATGAAAATGCACTTGTTCATCCATGCTTCATGAACTCAAGATTCTCTAACCTCCATTAATGCTGATGGATCTTTGATATAGGTATCTCATGAATAAAACTCAAGCTCTGAGCCATTCTCAGTTCGGCTTAAAGTAAAATTTATCTTACTTCAAATTTCGCTAAAGAAAGGAGTTTCTTTTAATGGAGTTTAAAAATTTCTAATCCTCCCTTAATTAACCCAAGTCAAAAAGCTCAAAAGGGAGAGAATGGAATAAAGAGAAACCCATTAGTGGAGTTGAGACTCAATCAAACCCATTTGAAAGCGGGGCTTGTATGTAGATCATGGAAATGATGGCATAGGACTCACTCGTTATCTCAAGTTGCCTAGTGTAGAGAACTTAGGGATAATCACTAAAGATAATTATGATTAAGCTTAATCCCATTTAATTAGGCTTAATACACATTGTCCAAGTTGTTTAAACCCTTCCTACCCATACAAGTGTATCACTTATAACCTAAATTTTACGATCTTTCATAGCCTAAGTAGCAGAGATCACCAGCTTCTCATTCTCCATGGGATATTGGAAAATACTGTCCATTCACCTAATCACTCAATTATCTAAGTTTAGGACCAAGTCATTATATCGTGACTCACCGAGTCAACCCTAGCAAAACCATTTTTGGTTAAACCAAACCTAATTAGCCTAGTTCCACTTTTCTTAAGCTTTTCACAAACAATTGAGAAAGTTGAAAACTTGTTGAGTCACTAAGTCATGACTTATTGAGTTAAATCCATTCCACCCAATCCCATTTTTTCTAAGCTTTCCATGCGTAATTAAAAGATCTGAGCCTTCACTAAGCTACTGAATTGTGATTCTTTGAGTTCAAAATGCCTGGTCTAGTTCTCTTGGGAATATAAAAAAGCCAAACTACTATGTCACTGAGTCGTGACTCATTGAGTCAAATTTTGTTATGACTCAGTCCAAGTCACTAGACACCCATCCTTCCTAAGATTCTTACAATTATAAGAAGAGTTGAACAACCTAAATTACCTAATTTTCTTGGTCTCTTTTAGGTTTAAATAAAAGAGGTCACTCACTCTTAATTTTTTCCTAAGACAAACTAATAAAATCAAATACCTCATTCTTTAGGTTGACCTACTGCCTTGTAACCTAGTATAGAACTGTGTTATCCACTTTTCCCACTAGCTTTGAGGAGGTCCATAAAATATCAATCTGTCACAATGTTCTCGACAACCTCAAAAGAAGTATACCCACTCAAAAATAGTGATTATTTTGATCTTTAAATGCATTATATTTTTTTAATCAATAATTTTTTTCCTTCATGGATATGTAATTGAAATCAATTATGATTTAGGATATGAACGTACAATTTTTTGATGTGTATAACAAGTGTAATTAATTGGGATTATCATAAATGGAAATTATTTCATTGGTTTCATGGTAAAAAATGGCATTAATGTTCAATTTTTATTCATTCTCTTTTTATCTTTATACAATATCCTAAATGGAAATTCAAAATAATAAGCAGTGGAAACCAAAAAAAATGATTTTTTTCTATAAAATAAAAATAAAACCAATTTTTAGACTTAAAAGGGAAAAACCTTAAATATCTATAAAAATATTTTAAAAATAATAAAATAAATTCCAAACAAAAAATCTAAATAATAAACAAAAGATTTTTTTCTATTTTTTAGTTGAGTGAAAATGAATAAAAGTGAATTCTAAAAGAAGTAAAAATCTATAAAAAATATCAAAAAATAAAGAATAATGAAATAGTTCCTAAATAGAACTATGGAATAATAACAAAAGTATTTTTGTGAATTTTTATGAATTTTTGAACAAAAATAAAGAAAAATATTTTTTAATAAATTAATATAAAAATATATATAATAAAAATGAAAATAAATTAAATCTATAGAAATCAATAATAAAAATATAAAAATAGCAACTCATTTTTTATTTTTTTAATTTCAAAATTGAAATGAAAATTAAATTTCTAGGGGAAAAAGAAAAATAATTAAAAAATAAATCAAATAAAATGCAAATAGTAACTATGCTACACTAAATGCATGAAAATGTAGTCTAATAAAGAGAGAAAATAAAAAAAATCTAACAAATTTTTAAAAAAATTAAAGCCAATTTTAATTTGAGTTCGATGGTCCTAGTAGAGTCACCAAACTATGAACATAAGATGTAATGGGTTTGACACAAATTTTAGAATAATGATGTGAAGTCATCACTAACTTTTTGACCAAAAATTAAAAAAATATTATAAATACACTAGTCACAATTCGAGATCTGAGTAAGTGTCCCAGTTTTATAATTGTAAGGTGTTAGGCACCAATCACATCTATGAAATTTATGATCTTAAATAAATTGACCATTATTGTAGATTTTCCTTAATGCAAGTGCACGTGTCGCAAACAAGTGATAAAGAGTGTGTAAGATACTATTCCCAAGAAGATGTATTTATGCCAAGTACCAACTATTCTAACTCTAAATTATGTTTGAAAGATTAAATTATGATATATGAATGTAACTCTTGCAATGATATGGATTATGTACAATTATAAAGAGATAATGATTAAAATATCTAGGGGCTTCCGATTTCAATAGATTAATCATATTTAGTTTTTGCATTTTTAAACACTTGGTGTTTGCTCCTATGTTGATAACAAGTTTCTCTTAAATAATTGTTATTCTTTCTCAAGTCATAACAACCTATCTCAATTAGCTAATTTTTTACATCTCTATGAAATTCACAAATCAATCAAGATGCATTAAGATTAAGAAATTCGTAATATTGCATCAGCTTCATGGATATCTCTATCGTCATGATCATCTTATGGTGGTTAACCATGATCTAATTTGATTATTGCTTCTCAGCCTCAAATCGAATAATATATCATGTTGAAAGGGCTAGCATTATTTTATAAGCATTAATATTGGATTAAACACTTAACATAAATAATAAACAAATAAAAAAATTCATTAAACATAATGAAACCAAATAATCATTATCCAGCTACATTGTTCCCCTAGATTAATGTGTTTAGTTCATGATATAATCAAGAAAAATAATACATATTGTCTTGAACATGATTGACAAAGATAAATGACTAAAAAAAAAACAAAGAAAGATCAAGAGATAAGCCTCTCTACGTAGTGTTTTATGCACTTTGCTCCCTTATCAGCTCTTTCTTCCTTCCTAAGAAGATTCCACCTTCAATCCTCTATATTTGCTTCCCTCTCTTGTTTCTTTACTGCTAAACCTTGCCAAAGTATCCTAAAAAACGTGTCCAAAACTTATTTTTATATCATCTTCATTAGGGTTTAGCTTCCTTGCACAAGTCTAGCAAGATCCAAAAAATCTAAAAGTTATCTCCAGCATGGTTCCGCAACATGGAAAAGTGGTGTCATGGCCTAGACTCCTTGCCTTATTGAAAATTTACACATATCAGGTTCCATGCCGCGGCATTGAACCATTTCTCTTGCCATTTTTCATGTTGTGCCACGCCATGGAAATGTTGTGTCATAGCATGAGTTAACTGTCTTGGAAGATTTTTGTGCATTATGTTTAGTGCCGCAAAATGCAAATTCCATGTCACCACATGAGATTTCTATCCATCATTCTCTGCTTCTCCTTAACTTCATTCCTTGTCTTCTGCTCTTGTTGTTAATTCTCCATATTTCTATCACTTCTCCAACATCCATGTCCCTAAAAGTAAACACAAATAAAAACACTTTAAATTAACTAAACACAACTAAAAAATGAACCAAAAGTTAGTTCAAAAAGATATAGTATAGGTGAATAAAATTCACTTATCAAATACCCCCCAAACTTAAATTTTTGCTAGTCTTCAAGCAAAATAAAACAAAACAAAACAAAGCTTATGATGTCATACAAAATTTTCTTTTATAGAAAAATAGAGAAAGACATTAATAGTTGGGTTCAGTTTATATAGATTTTAAAATGACATCACATGTATGTAACCTTAGAGAAAATTTCCAATCATATTACATATCTAGAACATCAACCCAACCATTTTTGTAGTTTACTCTTGATTCCTTATGTTAGTTCACAAGATATAGCCCATGTCATTATTTACTTATGACTTAGACATATTCTAGCAACTAAAGGAACTTATCGTGTCACTCTATACGCTCATATCTCAACATTCTTCCACTAATTTTAACAACTTATCACCAATAATCAATAGGTCTTAATAGGCATGTAGTAGAGCCTTAGGTTTAGCTAACAAGGAAATGGATGAGGGATTCACAAAGTACAAACATAGAGATTTAAAATTTTATCTTCAATAATTGCATTCTCTATTTGTATGCATTCATATATGGGTTGTATTACTACAACATCCCCTAACTTGTTTTCTTTGAATTCATTATGATGTGACCCTCCCAAGTGAAAGATAAATCCTTATCTATTCTTTTTACTTGACACCCATTTTGCCTTGTTTTGACATCATTCTTTTTACTCCCCTAAACTTATTTTCTTTTACTCTCTTTTATGCTCTTCTAATAACCATGTTCATCAATTATGCCTCTAAATCGATCAAATATGGCTTTTGAAGCTGAACTAGTTTGGGTGATGAGCTAAATAAAGAATAGTTGAATGTCGTTCTTTCATTAAAGCTCAATGGGGATACTAGGGATAATGATGTGTTGGGTTAGCTAGAAAAGCTTAAACTGAACAATGAATGCCTAAATTATTTTCTCTATGATTTATTATTAAAGTTTTGGCTGGAATGATAATCAAAACATGCTTTTGGATCTCAACTAAGTCATATTTGTACAATTGCTTAAGCCATATCTTAGTACACAAGCAACCAAACACAATGGGTAAGTGTTCAAGTGAATGAAGAGTCTTAAGTGCAACTCAACAAATGCTTAGGTTAAGTATACAAATTGAATATGAGTTCTTTCATTTTCTACAAGTTATATTCAATGCATCATACTCTTATCATTGATCTCATACAACTGAATTCATTTTTTTATATGAGAAAAACCTAAAATAAACCAACTCCAAAAGACTAATTTTTAAAACAAAGATATAAATGTCACCATAAAACAACATGGACTAAACTAGAAACAACATAATATAGTAGGCAACAAAAGGAAAACAACTGAAACAACCACCCTTAAACTTAGAACAACATTGTCTTCAATGTAGAATAAATATTTAAGTTACAAGGACTTCCCTGAAAGATCTCAGTTAGCCTCATTAAACTCTTCAGCATCATCTATCTCTTCATTATTTGTATCTTCAACATCTTCCTCGTCATCAGCAATTTCATCCTCAGGTTCCTCTTCCTCTTCAAGTTCAGCTTCTTCTTCATGTTCAGTTTCAAAGGTAATTGCAGGTGGAAACATTGGAGGTGGGGGAAGCTGGACTGGAGTGGGAAGCATAGCAGCTAAGGTGATGTGGCACCGCATCAAGTAGTTAGAGACCCAATCTTGTCTGGCCAAATATTGAGCAAGTTGCCCTTTTATTTGTCGAACTTCATCTCTTAGGCTAGAAATTTCAGTGGCATCAATTGATTGTAGTCTATCACCCTCACAAGATGAGCTCGCTCATGCAACACTTGTGCTAGGGCCCAATGCATCATGCTTATGGGGAGAGGCTTCTTCATCATTAGGGCCTCTATTTTTGAAAATCTTATTAATCATTTCTGGTGAAATTGCAAGCTTGGGATACTGAATCTCTTTGGATGGATTGGATGGCACTCCCGCTCGTAGATAGAGATCATAGGTCAATGATGGATGACCAAAGCATCCTTTCGATGTCAATAGTTGTGCAATATTCAGGGTTGAGGCTTCAATGAGCTTCCCTACATCAATAGACATCTCTTTCTATATAGCATAGGTCAATATGTCCCTTTCATTGGAAACTCCCAAAACATGATATATTGGCATCAACTTTATGAAAATAAAGTAATGCCAAACTTTTGCTTGAATGGACAAGCCTTTATTAGGGAAGCTACATACTCCTGTTCTCGATCTTGTCCATACTGTGCTTATCTTCACAATGGCCCGAATTATCTTCTCAAAATTAGATCTTTGTTCTTGCATTCTTCAGAAATCATCATTTGGAAAGTCAAGCAGTTGATATAGGTGATTAATTATGGTTCTATCAAATGGAACTCAATTGCCTCTCACTAGTGCTCTGAAATCCTGGTGTTCCTTTGTATTTGCATAGAACTCCCTTACAATTGGGAAAAGGGCTAGTGATGGTTATTTAGTAAATTCTTCCAAATGTCGCTCTCTAATTGTAGCAAGAATACTGCGCATAGGGTGATGGAAACCCCTCTCTTGTATGCACTTCCTCCATACTAGTGAAATTCTATATCTTTCTTCAGCTTCTTCACTTAGAAATGTAGGTTTGATGGGATGTCCTGATTCGGTATTCTTCCTCCTATTTGAAGGACCTGTGGCCATAACTTTCTTTCCTTTTGGAGGCATGATGAAAATGGTCCTTAAGGTCGTTAAGCAATGCACCCACTATTTTCCACTGTTGTACTCGCCATGTGTTGGATCAAGTCACTTTGATCAAGCACAATGACCCCAAACACAAGCTGATCTTGATCAAACATAATGAAAGGACCCCAAACACTAGCAACCTTGATGAATCAAGCTTTACAATGCAATTGTTGCCCCCTTAGGCCTTTTCACAAATAATTCACGTGCACAAGATATTTCTTCCAATCTTCATAATTTTCCTTCAACTAAGTGAAACCCCCATACAAAAATGCAAATACAAATCAAGAATGCACATATACATCACCATAAAATTCATGCAAAGTCATTTAGAAAAAGCCCCATGTGTCCACATCCTCCATTCAGGTATTTCAACAAACACTCAACGTGCACCTTCAACCCCTCTAATCTACACCAAAATGCCTTCGAAAATGGATGATTCTTACTCCTAACTATCAATAGAAGATGAAGAAGATAATAATCTCTTAAAAACATGGGAACTCACCTAATTTCACAATGTTCTTCATTCCCAACCTTGAAGCCATTTGAAGAAGATGTTTGAGGAAGTTGACATGAGTGTGGATAAGACTTGAATGCTTGGGGAGTAGGAAGATGTTTGGCTATGTATGTGGGTTAAAGAGATGGAGTGGAGAGATGGGTTGGATGGGGAGGTTTTTGTGCTTCCTTGTGCTTGAAGGGACAAAGGGACTAGTGCTTAAAAAGGGGTTGGGATGAAATGTTTTTCTTAAAAGGGGACTTGGGCATTTTTTTTTTTTTTTGAAATGGGCAGGGTTGGACTTAAGCATTATGTTTGCACGTGATGTGGGAAGGCCATTTGCCACGACATGGAAAAGTTGTGTTATGGAATGAACTCCCTAGATGTTAGCTGGCTCATCACAGCTATGACATGAAAATTTTCTGCTGTGACATGAACTCCCTAACTTCACTTAGCAAGCTTCCATGTCGCGGCTTGAACTCCTTGGATGGTAGTCAGTTTCATATACTATTCATATGTGTCACGACATGGAAAAGTGGTGCCGCAGAATGGATTCTCTAATTACATATTGTTTTTGAGTGATTGCTGGAATGTGATGGTTCAAATTATAATTCGTCACAAATTTACAAATGTATAACAGTACAGTATGCAATGCAAGGTTTGATCCTATAGAGAATGGTCAACTAACTTAATCAATTTTAATTACAGAGCTCTCCAAGATTTAATAAGAATGTATTTAAAACTAATGAATATGGAGTAATGATTGGCATAATTTCAAATTTTCAAAAATTTAATAGACTATAGGAAAATTAATGACTAATAATATTACAGGGAAATTAGCAAGATGCAAATATCTAGGAACCCAATTTCTCCACTAAATGATACCCCTTTGCTAGTGGAATATTGGATTCAATGCCTCACTTTGGTTCATTGTTTTAAAAGTAAGATTAATACTGTTAGGTATGCTGGTTTAAATTAAATGTTTTCACCCATTCCACTTACCTATAGTGTGTAGCATAATTAAGGTAAAAACCTTTTAAGCTCAAGAACATAAGAACCAATATAGCATGGTTTAGCATATGACATCTACCTTAACATCTATCCTTTTTATTCAAGGGAGCTCATGGTTTAGCATATGGTGTTTACCTTAACCATCTATCATTTTCATTTAAGGGTGCTCATGGTTTAGCATATGGTGTCTACCTTAACCATTCTTGAATAATTAATCTAACTCATAATATTGTTGATTGAGCAATAAAATAAATTAAATCATTGCAAACAACATCATGAATGAAACAAGATCATACAGTCATTAATAGCCAACAATCCACATAACAAAGAGTATCAAAAAGGGTTACATCTTCACCCTAGAAAAAGAGATTTAGTTCATAACAAAAACCAAAACAACTCCCTTTGATAGGATTATCATAATGAAGAATATCCTTTTTTTCTCCTCTTGCTTACTTGCAATCTCCCATTCTTCTCCATAAGAAAACTTTAAGAATTCGCCTCAGAACACTCAAAAAAACTCTCCAAATGGAAGTGAAAGTAACCCCGGAAAACCCTAACTTTCCTAGTTAAAAACTAAACCTACGCACTTAGCATAAAATACGTAAAAATTAAGGCCATTGCTGGCGCTGGTGATGCCACCATGCTGTTTAGCAGGTGGAGGTTGAGGATCTTAGAGCCGGCAATGCCGGCTTGGCTTCTCATTCGCAACTCAATTTTTAGCTCCTTTGCAGATGTCTTCTTTTCCATCCTTTGAGATTTATTATTTCCTTTCATTTTTTCTTCTTTTCCATCTTCAAGACACCTAAAAAATTCAACAAATAAATATGAAAGTCATCTAAAAGAAATGAGGATATGCAAATAATGAAGCTTAAACATAAATAATATAAGTGAATGAAATTCACTCATCAGAATGCCAATGTGCCTTGTGTCCAACTTGAAAATCAAAGATTCAAACATGTTATTATGAATGACACTAACTACTAAGACATGAATTAAATTTTCAAATACTTAACTAAAACTTAGTATAAAAAAATCAAATCTACCAAATATGTAATTAACAACTATATTAATGCAATTTGAAACTAAAAATGGGTTCAGAAGCTTGGGTTGCCTTTCAAGAAGCGATTAAGTTATAGTCTTCAGCCAAACTCTTCCTCTTTTAGGGTCATTTGAGCGTGACAATTACTTTGAGGTGATCAACACCACCCTCATGGTAAGGCTTTAATCGATGTCCATTGACTTTGAAAGTCCTTTTTTCTTCATGATGAAGCTCCACAACACCATAAGTGAAAACTTGTGTCATAGTGAATGGTCCTAACCACTTGGATCTGAGTTTTCTGGGTAACAACCAAACCCTGGAATTGAACAACACCACTTTCTACCTTGGGATAAGTTCTTTTCTCTGGATATGCTTATCATGCAATGCTTTTATCCGCTCCTTGTATATCTTGGCATTCTCATAAATTTCATTACGGAATTCATCTAGTTCATTGAGTTGTGGAAGTCGTTTCTCTATAGTTGAATCCATGTTCATATTTAATTGTTTCATTGCCCAATAAGCACAGTGTTCTAGCTCCACCAGAAGATTGCATGCTTTGCCATATACAAGCCTATAAGGCAACATTCCTATAGGTGTTTTGAATGCAATTCGATATGCCCACAGAGCATCATCCAGCTTCTTAACCCAATCCTTGTGAGATTTCTGCACTGTCTTTTCTAGAATTCACTTTACTTCTCTATTGGAGATTTTTGCATGGCCATTTGTTTGAGGATGATAGGCCAATGCTATTTTGTGCTTAACCTTATACTTTGACAAAAGAGCAACAAATTGTTTGTTACAAAAATAGCTTCCTTCATCATTGATAATGGCTATCGGAGTTTCGAATCTTGTGAAAGTATTTTTTTGAAGAAATTTCAATACTACCTTCTTAACATTAGTGTGAGTAGCAACTGCCTCCACCCACATTGATACATATTCCATCGCCAAGGGGATGTATTTGTGGTTGTAAGATGAAGAAAATGGTCCCATGAAGTCAATTCCCCACACATCAAAGAATTCAACCTTTAAAATATTTTTCAGAGGCATTTCATTCTTTCTCTATATGTTTCCAGTTCTTTGGCATCGATCACATATAGCAACAATAGCTTGGGCATCCTTAAATAATGTAGGCCAATAGAAACCAATTGTAGAACTTTTGCAATTGTTTTGTTTCCTCCAAAATTCCCTCCACACTCAAGTGTATGGCAATGCTTGAGAACATCTTTCATTTCTTATTCCAGTACATATCTCCTTATTATCTGATCAACATAATGCTTATAGAGAATTGAATCTTCCCAATAGTAATGCTTCACATTAGAATAAAACTTCTTTTGAAGAGGAGGTAGTTCAGGTGGCATGATGTTTTCTACTAGATAGTTTACAAAGCCTACATACCATGGAGTAGGTTGTGTTGAAGCAATAGTAAACAATTGCTCCTCTAGGAATTAATCATCAATGGGAGGTTTCTGCATCTCTTCCTCTTCTTTTAGCTCTAGTCTTGAGAGATGATCTACCACCAGATTTTCTATCCCTTTCTTGTATTTGATCTCCAAGTCAAATTCTTGGAGTAGAAGTACCCACCGGATAAGTCTTGACTTTGCATCCTTCTTAGCCATAAGGTATTTAATTGCGGAATGATCCATAAATACAACCATCTTATTACCAATGAGATAGGATCTGAATTTGTCAAAGGCAAAGTCAATTGCCAGTAATTTGTTCTCTGTTGTGGCATAGTTGAGCTAGGCATCATTGAAAGTCATGTTAGCATAATAAATGGTGTAGAATACCTTGTTCCTTCACTATCCTAGGACTACTCCTATAACATAATCACTTACATTATACATTAGCTCTAATGGTTTATCTCACTCTGGTGCAACCACAATAGGTGTTGAAACAAGTTTTTTCTTTAGGGCATTGAATGCCTTCATGCATTCCTCACTGAAATCAAAGGATGTACCTTGCAGGAGTAGATTAGAGAGTGGCTTTGAGATTTTTAAGAAGTACT
The DNA here is from genome assembly GCA_036873735.1 of Pouteria campechiana. NCBI lineage: Eukaryota > Viridiplantae > Streptophyta > Magnoliopsida > Ericales > Sapotaceae > Pouteria > Pouteria campechiana. Next base: position 21,951 of record JAYJMB010047095.1, read on the forward strand.
TAATGAACCTTCTGTAGAATCCTGCGTGCCCAAGGAAACTTTGAATTCCCTTAATAGAGGTTGGCGGAAGGAGTTTTTCTATTATCTCCACCTTGGCTCTGTCAACTTCAATTCCTATGTATGAAATTCGATGTCCCAAAAAAATGCCTTCCTTCACCATGAAGTGGAATTTTCCCAGTTCAGCATTAAATTTGTTTCTTCACATCTCTTTAAAACTGACTCTAAGTTTTGAAGACAATGATCAAAAGATTTTCCAAATATGGAGAAATCATCCAAGAAGACTTCAATGTTTTCTCCACCATGTCAGAAAATATGGCCATCATACATGTTTGAAAAGTGATCGATGCATGCAAAGACCAAAAGGCATTCTTCTAAAGGTGAAGGTACCATATGGGCATGTGAATGTGGTCTTCTGGTGTAATGGTTATTTGGTTATATTTAGAATAGCAACCAAAAAGTAGTAGCAATCAAAACCTACTAGACGATCCAACATTTGATCAATGAATGACAATGGGAAGTGATCTTTTCTTATGGCTATATTCAACTTCCTATAACCAATGCAAATCCTCCACCCTATAATAGTTCTCAATCGAATTAATTCGTTAATGTCATTCTTCACTACTGTCATTCCACCCTTCTTTGGAACCACTTATATAGGGCTAAAACATGAATTGTTAGAAATAGGATAAATTACTCCCACATCTAGCTACTTCAACATTTCCTTGCAAACCACTTCCTTCATAGTTGGATTCAGTCTTCTCTGAGCTTCCACAGATGGTCTGCAATTTTCTTCCATTAAAATTTTGTGCATGCATATAGTTGGGAT
>JAYJMB010047095.1:25469-40242 GCA_036873735.1 Pouteria campechiana
CTCTGGCAATGGTGTGGATTATGGACAACTATAAAGAGATAATAATTAAAACATCTAGGGGTTTTTGATTTCACCAAATTAATCATATTTAATTTAATCAATTTTAAGCAATCAATGCTTGCTCCTATGTTGATAACAAATTTCTCTTCATTAATTATTATTCTTTCTTAAGTAATAAAAACCTATCTCAATTAGCTAATTTTCTACATCTCTTTGAAATTCACAAACCAATCAAGATGCATTAAGATTAAGAAACTTGTAATGTTGCATAAGCTTCATGGATATCTCTATCATCATTATTATCTTATGGTAGTTAACTATGGTCTAATTTGATTATCACTTCTCAACCACAAATCAAATTGAATCATATATCATGTTGAAAGGGCTAGTATTCTTTCACAAGCATTAACATTGGATTAAACACTCAACACAGACAATGAACAAACAAAGAAATGCATTAAACATAATGAAGCCAAATAATCATTAGCTTGCTATATCATTCCCCTAGATTAATGTGTTTAGCTCATGATATAATCAAGAAAAATAATACACATTATCTTGAACATGATTAACAAAGGAAAATGAATGAAATAGAACAAAGAAAGATCAAGAGATAAGCTTCTCCATATAGTGTTTTATGCACTTTGCTCCCTTGTCAGCTCCCTCTTCCTTTGCAAGAAGATTCCACCTTTAATCCTCTATATTTGTTTCCTTTTCTTATTTATTTTCCTCCAAACCTTGCCAAAGTATCTTGAAGACATGCCCAAAACTTGGGTTTATATCATTTCATTAGGGTTTAGCTTCATTGCACAAGTCAAGCAAGATCCAGAAAATTCGAAAGTTACCTCCAGCATGGTGCCACGACATGGAAAAGTGGTGTTGCAACATGGACTAACTGCCTTGTTGAAATTTTGCACATATTAGGTTCCATGTCGTGGCATGGAAAAGTGGTTTCATGGCATGGACTCACTACCTTGTTGAAATTTTGCACATATCAGGTTCCATGTCATGGCATGGAAATGTTGTGCCATAACATCGAACTATCTATCTTGCAATTTTTCACGTTGTGCAGTGGCATGGAAATGCTATGCCAAGGCATGAGTTATCTATCTTAGAAGATCTTTGTGCATTATGTTTGGTGTCATGGCATGCAAATTTTGTGTTGCGGCATAGGATTTCTTTTCATCATTCTCTGTTTCTCCTTCACTTCATTCTATATCTTCTTCTCTTATTGTTAATTCTTCATGTTTCTATTACTTCTCCTACATCCATATCCCTACAAATAAACACAAACAAAAACACTTTAAATTAATTAAATGCAACTAAAAAATGAACCAAAAGTTTGTTCAAAAAGACATAGTATAGGTGAATAAAATTCACTTATCAACCATATATTCATTGTAGGAAAAATGCAATATGCAATATGCACAATGCGATATATTATATTTTATATGATATATGCAAAAAATTTTGTTGAAAATTAATGCAAAACTATCATGGCCTTTTCTAGTAAGAAAAAGGGAATAGAAAAACTTATCTTGAGAATGTTGGTAAGTATGGGTTTGAATGCAAAAATCTTAATAAACGCTCAATGAATTATCAGAAAACACTCAAAGAAACCCTCTCAAAAAATCTCTCTCAAATTTTCTCCTATTATTTTCTCTATTTTTTATTTTTTTAAAGGGGTGGAAGGCCTTTTTATAGTCAATTTTAGGCTAGTATTTCTTATAGTTTATAGGAAAACTATGGTCAAATAAGTACTTGAATGATAAGATAGAGGATAAGATTTTTTTAAATCATCTAAAATTAATTCTTTCTTAAATTATTTTTCTCATGATTTTCTAATAACCCAACAAGAAATGGTTTATTGGTTAAGGTTTGGGTTCACTATTAAAAAGGTTAAGGGTTTGAACTTAGATTTTTATAATGGTTCAGGCACCCTATCTCTACATCAACTCTTCTAAGAGCACACACTCCTTTTGTCTTGGGTTCTACTATATCCAATAGTAGAAATACAAGTAGTGCTTCCAGCACTTTTCTAGACTCTAGATCTAGGGAGTATAAATATAGTGGTTCCAACACTCTTCTATATTCCAGCTCTAGGGGGCATAACTAGTTCTCCCAGCACTCTTTTGGATTCCAGCTCCAGGCGGTATAACTAGTACTCTCAATGCTCTTTTGGATTCCAACTCTAGGGGCTATGATTATTGCTCCTAATACTCTTCTGAATTCCAGCTCCAAGGGGCATAACTAGTGCTCCCAGCACTCTTCTGAATTCATCTTTAGAGGGCATAACTCTGGTTTTATGAGCTAACCAGAAACTCTACCTTTGTAACTATTTTGTGTACAATGACATGCCTCTGTCTAGGCTGATGAGTACACACACATTTAAAGCATAAATACAAATAATAAAATAATAAGCACATTACAGTGATTTCAAGCTCCCTTGAGATAGTATTGATATAGCCATGAAGCTCTTTAATCTTGGTAGCACTTAGATAACTTGAATGGGTTTCTTATTGGCTAATTCACCTTTGTCACTTAGAACCCTCAAGCTCCTTGATTATCTTTCGGAGGACTTAATCTTTGAGTTACTCCTTGTAGCACATAAGATCTCCCTTAGATATATTGAAGAAGTAGGACTTGAATGGATACAAAAAAATAAAGCTCTTGAATGATATTTGAAGTTTAAATCTTTTTGCTTAGGAATGCAAAGATTTGTGGAAGATTTCAAGCTCAATCCTCTTGCTTCTTAAATCTTGAATCATCCCTTAGCTTTCCCTTAAATAGAACTTCAAAAACAAGAAAGCAATTTCAAGGCCTGCAACATTTAGATTTTGAACATTAGAAGTCAGGAAGGGGTAGTGGTAGGCAGCTAGGACAATCAGCTATGTACTTGGTGATGTGCAGGCGGTATGTCTAAGTAGCTACAGTCATTTTCTAGAAAAACTCCTAAACGCATGTTGTTGTCCACCTATAAGCGGTACTGCAGGCGGCTACACCAAGTGACTATAACATAAGCAATATGGGCAAGCGATAGGTGAACTGGCAGGCAATTTCTATGGATGAAGTACTTCGTCTGTGGATGGTAGGCGATATTCATAGGCGGTTGCAGCAAGTAGCTATGGTCTTACACTCAACATTTCTGCACTTTTTCACTTGAAAAGTGTGGACATTATTGATCATAAATCATAATACATTTATCTATGTATAATTTACATAAATTAGAGCATGGATAAGTCATGTAAAGAATATCTTCTATGAAGCACACTTATCAAAATATATTTATCCATACATAATTTTCACAAGTTGTAAAACATAGATAAATCATATATTATATAACTCCATGATGTACATACTTATGTTTAAGCAAATATATATATATATAATCCAACAAATGATAAGCATGTTTAATGCACTATAGATTATAATAGATTCTCATTCTCTAAAATAATTTATGTAATATGCTTACATTCAAAATGTTGCAATAGTGATTATTCATGCCAAGCATATTTGTCTTCATTTTACGTTTCCTAGACTGAAATCATTATTAGCATAGATCAAGTTAGAAATAAGTTTTGTTGTAATCAAAATCATATACAATAAACCTAACAGGGTCAACTTAAACTCCAAATGACCTTGGAGTAAATTTTAGATAGGTTTGGATAAGGGATATAACTAGGTTAGGATCAACCCATAACCCAAAAAACCAAACTCATTTATACTAAGGATGGAGTTGGAAAAAATATTAAATGGGTTAAACATTGAGTAGTACTTAACTTGAATAACTAAATAGGTTGGTCATGGGTGTTGGTCCCAAAGGTTAGGCTAAAACCCAAGAGGGGAGTGGTGAATTAGGTACTATAAAAATTATTTCTCAACCCCTTTAGAATTAATCATTCCTCTAGCAATCAATCACTAAATCAACAAATAAGCAAGTAAGTAAATGAACACAATATTTTTTATAATGGTTCGAGTAAAAACTCTACTCCACTCTTCTAAGAACACTATTCTCTTAGTGACTTAGGTTCCATTATTCCTAATAGTAGAAATATAATAGTGCTCCCAGTACTCTTTTAGATTTCAGCTCTATGAGGCATAAATAGTACTCCTAGTACTCTTCTAGATTTAGCTCTAGGGGGCGTATTCATAGTGCTCCCAGCGCTCTTTTAGATTTCAGCTCTAGGGAGTGTGAACAAACAGCTCTTATCTGCACTCAAACAATCACAGCTCTTCTTGAGTCTATTCATAACCATTAGCTCAAGGAACTTTACAAGAGATGAATGTTAGAAGTTTAAGCATAGAAATTTCTCAGTAAGCACGAGGGAAGGTTTTTGAATGCAGAAGTAAATGATCTTCCCAAAGGTAGTTGAGGGCTTTCAAAGAGAGTTGAGGAAAGTTTGGATGCAAGGCTTTTGACTCTTGAAGAATTGCAGAAGGTTTGGCTCAAGTGAGTAAATTCTCTCAAGAAGATTTGACTGGTTTTCTCAATGCCTCATTGCTTCTTCTTGCTTCTAACGATTCTCAATGCCAGGCTTTTTGATTGGTGTTTTTGAATTCTCTGACTTCTTCTTAATCCTCATATGTTGGAATGCCTATAGTGCCATTCTTGGAGAAGATGATTTCTGATTTTTTAATAAGCTCTAGTCGAGGTATAGTTGCAATGACAGACTTTTTCATCAATATGGGAAAAGTGATATTAATATTGAGGAAAAATCTACAATCCATCCTGACCATTGCTCGTCTTTTACTTATGATAGACGAAGTATCTGTCTAACTATTCATAAGACAAAGTTCCTTTGTCTTTGTCTTTAATAAGTAGCAGATGAACCATTCTTTCCATTGCTGCCAGATGAATCATCCATTCAAGTGCTTTGCCTTATGGTTTGTCTATTGAACTATAGAAGCATGGATGTCTTATTTCTTCAGCATTTCATTTGTTGATTTATCTATTGTAAGTAGCAAATGGAGTGTTAGAGGGCGAACGAGTTTTCTTCATGCCTTCATCTGATGGAATATTTCTTTGCTTTATCTGTTGACAGCAGACGATAACTTACGAATTCTTTGCTCTGCTAGATGGACATTGCTTCTTTCTCTTTGTCTATTAACAATAGATGATCATTAGCTCGCTTATGATAAACTTAATCTTTGCTTTACCATATGATCATTACTTCTTCGTCTTTGTCTGTCATCCACAAATGATCATTGGCTCAATTATGATAGACGAAGTTTCTGCTCTACCATATGATCCTTGTTGTCTGCTTTGTCTATTGATGGTAGACGAAGTTTTTATTCTACAAGAAGATCTTCACTCCTTCCACTTTTGTCTATTGCCATCAGATGACCTTTGGCTTAACTATGGCTTGTTTATAATAGATGGAGTCTATTATATGCATACTTTCTTGCATACATCAAATATAGTCTTCCACTTTGACTGATGAATGGAAATAGCGGAGTCCTTTTCATTCATGCTTTGCCTATTAAGACACTTCGTCTTTTGCTTCTTTGCTTGCTCAAGCCTTGTAACCATGGAATATATTTTCTATGTTTATTTTTCTTTAAGACCTGCAACTTAATTTTGCATGCTAAAATCTTGATAACAACTATTAGTACATAATCTTTAATTAAGTTTTATTTATCATTGAAACCATGCATTTATGTCAACAAGGGGTTGAGGGTTGTCTAACCCATCAAGCCATTAACTCAAAAACCATTTGTTGACCCATAAGTAATGCAACTACAACCCAAAAATCTCATAAATATCTATGGTATATATTTAATGATCTTGATAAATACATTATAAGTTTTTGATTGAATTCATTTTATTTTTCACTTGGTTGTTGTTTAGAATTGACATGGTTGCTTTTTAACTAGATTTTTATGATATTTTTCTCAATTTTTAAGTTAGCTACAGATTTTGCCTTAAATACATACTAAAATATGTATTACATTCTTTATTTATCATTTGCTTTTTATATTCTTTATTTACCTTTCATTCATTCATCATTTATTTTTTAGGATTATTATCTTAAAGTTGTAAACCTAAAAATTTTGCTCTAATATGTAGGGAGCCCTCTTTTATTGCTAAGGTTCAGCAAAAATTGGTTAAGGTTGTGTTAATATGGTGGCAAGTTGTGTTAAGAGTATTATATATGATTTTGATGATAACAAAACTTGTATTTAGATAAAATAATATGAGTGCTTAAACTATTAACAATACATATTAATTGACATTTCATGATATGCCTGAAACATATAAATAATCATGAATGTTTAATTATGCAAGCATGCATCTTTTACTTCATGATGTACTTAGATATCATTCTTTAAAGTGTTAATTTATTGAATCATATTTAGCACTATACTTTATTGAGTTTTCATATTATATGCTTAAATAGATGTATATATATATATATTATCATTGCTCCATAACACATGCACGTTACATGATGATATATACATTCTGATTATATGAGTCTAACAATGTAGGAAAACTTCTAAGTGCAAAACTCCTATCAGCAACCTCAACTATCTGCTACATTCCAAAGGAATTAAATTATTGAAGATCACAAAAGAAGAGGAAGAAGAAAACAAGACTTCAGAAATAAGCTACAAGGAGTTTACTTTGTCTTTTAAATCCTAAGAGAAACTTCCATAGACAAATGTAATGACAAAAATAGTTGAAGACGAGGCCATAATCAGAGAGCTTAAACTGCAGACCATCTATTAGCCAGTGTTTGTTTGAGAAAAAGTAAGGAGTTAAAGAAGAAAAAGAATTAAGCAAAAAAATTCCACAAATCTTTTTAATCCTAAGCCGAGAGCTTTAACATTCAAATATCATTCAAGAGCTTCATCTTCCTATCCATTCAAGGCCTACTTCAAATATATCCATGGGAGATTTTTTGTGCTACAAGGAACTTTATCTAACTAACAAAGCTAGATGAATGGACTCGTCTAAGGATAAGATGGTGTAAAGACAAAGTAGAAACAACTTTTCTTGAGCAAAGACAGTCAAATCAAGAATGAAACAAGAAGTTATAGAGATAAACTCCATTTGTTGCTCAAAATATGTAGAAGGAATTCAACTTTGTTTGCAGGATCAAATTCATCTATTACAACAGACAAAGTAGAAGACAAAGTGGAAACTGTACAGTAAGGAAAGAAGAAATTGCATAGACAAAGTAGTTGCTTAGATAAGTGAACTTCAATGAATAGGCACATTCATCTGCAACTTACTATAGATAAACCTATAGATGAAGTGTAGAGCCTAATTCGTCCAAGACAAAGTAAAGCAGAATTCGTTTGTCACTTTCAATAGGCGAATGAGGAACAAAAGAAGAGCATCATACTTTGTCTATTCGAGCAAGACAAAGCTGAGTTTATCTGTTGATCAGTTTGACTTCGTTTACGGTGCTAAAGTTCATCTATTAATTATAATAGACAAATCACATTCACAAAGAAACAACTGACAAACAAAACTCATGGGAGAATTAATCTAAAACTTATGGCAAACAAATACAAATAGAGAGAGAGAGAGACCATAACTTGTCCAAGATTAATAAATTTATGTGACTCATTTCATCATGCAAACTCATTTCAGTCACCATTTCTGGAAACAAGTGGTGCTATAAGTTTTTCCACCTATGTCAAGTCAAAATGAGAAAAGATATTTCAATAACAACCCATCTTCCTCTCTTTAAAAGAAGACGTTGTAGCAGCTCAAGACAAATCAGAAAGCATGCTTCCCATTAGCAGAAATCATAATGGTCCTCTAAATTCAAAGTTGCTCTTATTCTTGCATTAATCCCAATTTTCTCCTTTGTAACAGTTGAGTTTCTGAAGATCTATTTAAGGAGATAATTTGAGCAATTCAAAGGAGTGAAAGAATATTTTTCAAATGAGCTTAACCTTATGCAAATCCTTTCACCCATAGCCAAGAGTTTAAACCATCGTCTATCTTTTATGAGCTTTAATCTGCAAATTCATATGGTCATTATCTTGACATTATGAGAAGGTCTTTCAACATTACATAAAGCTGCTAAAGGATTAAGTCTCCCCCTATGCCTAAATATGTATTAGTTTTTTGGTTTATTTTAGAAAATTAGTGAGTTTGTGGTGAACTCGAGAAAACTATATTGTATAAGTTGTTGGTGAGCTCTAAAAAATCATCAATTTTGTTAGTCATCTTCGAAACCAGTGAGTTTCCTGGTGAGCTCGTGAAAACCTAAAGAGTACTGGGAATACTATGTTTATGCCCCCTAGAGCTGGAATCTAGAAGAGTGCTAGGAGTACTATTGTATTTCCATTATATGGGATATAGTGAAACCCAAGGTGCAATGTGTGTGTGCTCTTGGAAGAGTAGATGTAGGGATCTTGAATCACTATAAAAATTGTATTGTTTGTGTGTGTTTGTTCATCTACTTTATCCTTCATGCACTTTAATGTGTTATTATTTATTTTACAATGCACCACACACAAGCACGAAAAGAGAAATAATTCAATAGGGGTTAAGCAATGACTTTTCATACACCTAATTCACCTCTCCTCTCTTGAGTTAAGCCATACTATGCGACTCTATAAGTTAAATAAATTAACTTCAACCCCTTTTCGATAACATTTAAAAAAAATACTTCTATCATTCTTAATTTACTTTATATTTTTTGAAAATCAATGTTGTTGTAGACTCTTTCAATAAAATAACTTTTACATATTTTCTTTTAAAGTTAATGTATTAAACTTTATTTTTGCTATAAATAAATATTTATTGCGAGTTATGTTACATAATTTATGTAAAAATATGAGAAATGTCAACCTTAATTATAAACTTAAGCTTAACCTGAAATCAACCCAAATTTTAGAAGTTTAAATTAAGGTTCAATTGTACTCAACTCTATCTAATTAATATATTGGATTGACTTAAGATTCATATAAATAGGGTTAGGATTGGATTAATGTTGACCAGGCATAACCTAACTTGATTTGGACCCCTATAGTGGGTACTAATGGTTGTACACTTAGCTAAAGTTACCACAGCACCACTCATGTGAGAAGAGAATTAAGCTTAGAATAAAAGTAGGGATGCAAATTGGCTCGGGTACTCATGGACCAAACCAAGTTTCAGCAGATTCAGTACACCTAAAAAACCCCTTAAGGTTAATTCAGGTAAGCCCTTCCAAACCATATGTATAAATAAGGTTGGTTCAATTTGTTGAACCAAATGGGATACATGGCAAATAGCCAATTTTCGATGATGTGCAATAATATATGAGTCAAAACTTAAGGTATTGACAATTTTGTTCTCAAATATTGCAGAAACAAATATAAATGATATATAGAAAAATAATTCAAATACAATGGACAGTGTATAAAAAGATTACATCAGCAAGGAGATCCGCTACGTTGAAAGAAAATCTAAAATGTTCAGAAAAAATTGTACTAAAACTTTAAAAAGAAGTCACAAAGCATATCTAAAGCTTTGACTTCAAGCCTCAATTAGTGACCAAATAAATCTTTTACAAATAAAATCAGTATTAGACAACATCTGCCTCAGCCAGATTTAGACAAATCATTTCACAGATAAGTCAGATAAATTCCTCATATACAACATCTATCCGTAATTAAAGATGAATTCAGATTACAGAAGCAAGAAAATAAATGGAACTAAACTCAAACAAATGTAGAGCTACCCAAGAGAAGAAGGGTGAATTGGATGAATAAAAATTCATTGCTTAACCCCTATTGGATCATTTCCCTCTTTTCGTGCTTGTGTGTGGTGTGATGTAAAGTGAATAATAAAAATAATAAAATGCATGGAGAATAAAACAGATGAGCAAACAAACACACATACTCATTATAGACCCCGTCCCTACATCCACTCTTCCAAGAGCACATACTCATTATGCCTTGGGTTCCACTATATCTCATATAATGTAAATAAATAGTGCTTCAAGCACTCTTCTGGTTTTCATGAGCTCACCAAGAAACTCACTGGTTTCAAAGATCACTAGAAAACTTGTTGATTTTCCAGAGTTCACCAGCAATTCATATAATGTGGTTTTCCTTGAGCTAACCACCAACTCACTAGTTTCGAAGATCACAAGTAAACTTGTTGATTTTCTAGAGCTCACCAACAACTCTCTAGTTTTAAGTTTACCAAAAACTTATACACTTTTACATAGTGTTTCTCTCAAATATAAGGGAAGATTTGATCTTTCTTTCAGCTCTATGTAATACAAAAAAATCTTTCCATAATGTAAAAGCAATGGTCATAAGGATAAGCAGATTAAAGCTCATGAAAGATATATGATAATTTAAACTCTTGGTCATGAGTGGAAGGATTTGTATAAGATTAAGCTCATTTGAAATGTCTTCCTTTACCACCTTGAATCGTCCCACCTTTTTTACTTAAATAGTTTCTTCATATTTTTGAATATTGGAGAAGATGGGTTTCGTTGAATGCAGAAATGAGAGCAATATTGAATGAATAAGACTGTTTGAATTTTCTGCTATTAAAGTCCATGCCTTTCTGATTTGTCTTGAGCTGCTGCATCGCCATTCAGAGAGGAGGATTAGCTGTGTTAAAAAGGTGTCCCTCATTTGACTTATCACAGCTTTGAAAACCTTGTAGCACCGCTTATTGTTAAAAATGGTGACTAATATAAATCTACACAATGTCAGCATGAGTGCAGATGTTATTTGAATGCTAGTCATATTAATCAATTTTTCTCTAACACATCACAGCCTTTTTCTATCTACATTTATCTACCATAAGTTGCAAACGGATTCTTCCATAGGTTTATCTGTCAGTTGAACTTCCATAAGAGTGATTGTCTATTTCTAGTACCAGACGATGAATTGTGCAGATGAAATCGAACTGATTGATAGACAAACTCTGCTTTGTCTGCTTGGATTCCTCCAGGAGATTTGTCTGTTGGTCGATCATTCATGTATGTGCTTTGTCTATTGTAAATAACAAACTAACTTTGGGTGATGCTTACAAAGTCTGACTGATTGAGTGACAAAATCTCCTTTGTTTATACGAACAAACGAAGTGAGATGTTCTTCCTTTATTCTTCATTTATCTGTTAGAGGTGGCATAAAGTTTGTTTTATCTTGATCTAACAGACAAAGTATAGTATTCTTCTTTTGTTCCTCACTATCTATTGGAGGTAGCAGACAAAGCTTGCTTTAACTTGCTCGAACAGACGAAGTGTAGCATTTGTCTAATGTAAGTGATATCTTCGCTTTGTCTTGGATGGAGTACTTTGCACGTCGCATATGGATTTGTCTGATGTAATATATAGATGATCGTACCTTTGTCTATTGAAGCTCATTTTGATCAAAGCAACTCTTTGTCTATTTAGGTTTGTCTATACCCACCATGCAACTTTTACTTCGTTTTCTATTTTGGCTTATACTTTGTCTATAATTAGTAACAGACGAACTTTTGATCCGCAGATGAAGAAAAGTTCTTCAACTGTTCTGTACTTCTCGAGCAACAGAAGGGGTTTGTTCTTACAACTCCTTTGTATCTTCATTTTTGGCTTGTCTATCTTGGCTCAGTTGAAGTTGCATTCCTTTATCTGTTCAAGTTGCCTTTTTATCCTTAAACGAATCCATTTTTCTAACTTTGTTGATCAAACAAAAAAAATTTTCTCTTTGTGCATGACTGTATGGGCGGTAATCTTTTCTTTTTTCCTTTGTATGAGTATTTGATTAATTTTCTTCTTGTTATTTTTTTATTTCAAATAATCTTTGTTTGGTCAGTGTAAATAGTTTGAATTTCTCAAACAACTTTATGCTTATCAATCATGGCTTTATCTTCAACTGCTTTTGTCTTGCATTTGTCTACAAAATTTTCTCTTTGGATTTAACAAACAATGTAATCTCGTTGTAGTGCATCTTCGAAGCCTTGTTTTTCTCCTATTGCTTTTGTTTATAAAAGCTTTCTAATGCAACCTTTCTTGTTGCTTTTTTTCAAACATTCTGTTTTCTTCTTCTTCTTTTATGATTTTCGTTAGTTCAACTCCTTTGGAATGTAGCAAATAGTTATGGTAGTTTATTACAGATGATCCTACACTTAGAGTTTATTCGCACTTGCGATGTTATTAGCTTTCATATATAATATCAAAATGTATTTTATCCTTATGTGTTTGTAACATTTTGTAAAGCAAAGATAATATACATCTTTATAAATGCATAATGTGAAAGCTTAAGAACTTATGATGCTTGGTGTGTTTTAACAAATTTATGGAGTAAAGAACAATTAATATTACACACACCATAATGTAAGAATGTATGCTTGTATAATTCATTATTTATGATTATGTATATGTATCAATTAACGTTTAGCAATTCATAATCATGCATATAATTATTTAGAGATTTAAGCATATAAACTTCTTACAAGTTTTTTTATCATCAAAATTATGTACAATAATGCTGATAAAATTGACCAAACATTTGGCTCTCACATGGAGTCTGTCTTGACCAAAAGGAGAATAAGGAACTCATCTTCAACTTACTATAGATGAAGTAGGAGCGGCACAACACCCACATATGAATAACTTACTTTGTATGCGTATATGTGAAGTCGTCTTCATCTATACTTCGACTATTACTTGCAATAGACAAACCAATGGACAAACTGCTCAAAAGACATCATCTACGCCTTCTAAATTCGCTTATAGCTGTCTATAGACAAATTAATAGACGAAGTCAATTCGTCTATTGTGAAGAAATCTTGTCTGCGCTAACAAGATTTGTCTATAACTTACAATAGAGAAAGCTACTTCGTCTGGTGAACAGTAATAAAAGAACTTCATCTACACCTCTATAATTCATCTATCACTTACCACAGATAAACTAGAAGATGAAGTAATAGCACTACAATGGACTCAAGCAAATGTGTAAAGATAAAGTTGTTTACAATATCTTATAGGTCTACTCATAGTCAATTTGTTTGTTACTTATAAAAGACAAATTGGACTTGATCAGACAAAGTCCTCAGATAAATTATGGCTGAATTACTATGGCACATCTTAATGAGTAGAAGCAACTTATACCAGACAATGCTGACTAAACTCTCCAGATAAACTTTCTCATGAACAAATCATATTAACTCTAGACAATATATACAAGCTCAATATGGAAAGAAATTAAAAAAAAAACAGTCTTCATTCTGACAAAGATTGCACTCTCAGATGTTGCATCCCTTCAAGTTTAATGTGCGTCTTTCCAAAAGAATAAAAAGATTCAGTCATGCAAAATGTATTCATTCACTGTTTGCCAAAACTAAAAATGCATCTTCTTCAAGGATGGTACTGTAGGCTTTCCTATTAGAATAAGTTTTTCCAGAAGATAACTTTTCGATGGGAAAAAATTCAGAACAGTCTTCAACATACAATGGAAGCCATCTACTTTCAATGGGCAAAAGTTTTTGAAGCAATGTAAAGGTGCAGTGTTAATGAAGAAGGTTGAGGAAGTAGAGAGAAAAATAAAAAGGAGAAAAGAGCTTAAAAGAGTAACATCTCTCAATTAGATAATATTTCCTTCAAGATATTTAATATTTATTGCCTTAATAGATTATGAGCCTCAAAGATCTATCACTATCATATTTCTAGAGTATTGATATCTTCAATGCTTTAATGTATAATCAATTTTATGTGTGCTTAAACTCTGTAATAATTAGCCTAGTAAAGAGGTAAAGTGATATACAACTTTAGTGTTATTAATCAGCCATATGAGTTGGTGGTGACCTTCAGAAAACCATTGTGTTTACACCCTTCAGAGCTAAAATCCAAAAAAGTATTAGGAACACTAATTTACACCCCCTAAAGCTAGAATTTAGAAGAATGTTGGGAACATTAGTTATGCCACCTAGAGCTGGAATCCAGAAGTATGCTAAGAGCACTAATATATTCCATAATGAGTGATAATGGAGCCCAAGGCAGAAGAAGTGTACTCTTGGAAGAGTAGATGTAGGGATGGGGTGCTCGAATCACTATAAAAATTATTGTGTATTGTCTGCTTGATCACTTTTCTTTGCATATTACTATCTTATTATTACATTTCACATATCATTACACATACACGCTAACATCTACCTAAAGTGAGTACAACTAAGGAAAGCTGAATATGTGTGAGGAGCAAATACCTTAATTGAATGAACAATTATGAAAATCACATATATGTTACAACATTATTCCTGCTCAGCATATGAACTTTTATTTAATCATAATTTTAATATGCTCAATTCACTCCTTCCCTCTTTAGCTATCTACTGTATGGGACCAACACGGTTGAGGTGCTTGGGTACTCGGAACTGACCCAACCCGCATATATGATTTTGAAAAAAATACAAATAGGGAGGGTAGCAGGTAGCTATGGTTATGCATTTTTCTCATTCCAGCATCTTGCCTATGGAAGTAAACTCTGCTCTCACTTCGCGCTTCTTCCATCCAATTCTGCTTTCTATCATCCTAGGATCATAGGCATCCCTACAATTTCTTGTATTGGATTCCCACAATTCAGGACTAGTTGTCAACAGTCACACCTCGTCATCATAGATTGGATTGTCGAGGAGCATCAACACCACCTCCAGGAGCAGTGGATCTTCTAGATTAAGTTGTCCTCCATCTTTGCTCTTCTTTCGAAGTTGTTCTTCCAAAGTAAGTTGCTCTTCTTTTCAAAGTAAGTCGCATTAATTTTATTGATGGCTTTTGCTAGTTAATATTCAGAAGATATGGCCAAAAGTGAAAGTTTATTGGAATTT